>VSTD030004990.1:0-10000 GCA_008808055.3 Sporobolus alterniflorus | reverse complement strand
CTATTTTGAAGAATGCAAACTTGCGTCTGGTATAGCTCAGCTACGTTCACGTACATAAGACACTTTATGTACGGAGGACAATTATGTATGACTCTCAAGGGAAGAAAAAGATACCAAAGACACTGGGAATCTGGGATTGGCCAGTGGTTGAAGAGGGAAGTGTAAGTTTCATTCTGCTATGTTTCGTTTAGTATTTATATCTGAGTGGTACAGAAACGCATGTCAAAAAAGAAAGAAAGCATATCTTCATGTCTTGGATCTTATTAAATTAATCCTATAATCCTCATCAGGACTTCATTTATTATTTTTTGTTGCGAGGGGGTTTTATTTATTTGCCCGTGCACATGTTTTGTGGTTGATTAATCGAGGCCTATAAAACACATCATGTGCATTATTATTAGTATATAGGTCTCACACGTACACGTGTAACTCTTTTTTCAAGGAGTACACACGTATATCTTAATGTTCAGAAAATTATGTACAGATTTTCATGTAGAAATAAAATTAGTTTGCAGTCTGTGTTTTTGCACTCAACATCGTTCTTCATCAAGGGTAACAAATTACATTGTTGAATTTTCAGCCATGAGTGGAACTGTAGCACATACAATTTGCCACTATGATCTCACGCGGATCCCAGGTGGCACATACATTTTCAGCCATCAATTTCCAGCCATGAGTGGCAATGTCGCACATACATTTTCAGCCATGTTTTGCAAAAAAAAAATACATTTTCAGCCATCTCCAACTAAAGGAACCACTAGAACTGCAATCAGTTGCCACGCTACAACTGAGCAAACAATTGGAGATTCTCTGTGTTTCTGCAAATAGAAATCAACACTATCAGTCATGATAATTATTGCCAGAAAACACAATGCAAATATCAACTTTCTTCTCAAAAGAGAATGAGTTGTCATCTTGTATGGCAGCATTGAGTCAGTCTAAGCGCGCGCGTCCATGATCGATATTTTCTCTAGAGAGCAACATCAGAACTCACCGCATTGATTACAGGTAGTAACATGTCCGTTCCTGTTGTCTCCCAAGATTAAACTGGCTATGTGCATCCATGCGTTTGTTTGTTGGCTGGGTGAGTAGCATGAACATATATACTAGTATCAAATGAGGAGCTAGCTGTTGGAATTGATCTCAGGAATCATTCTTGGTCAAATATGATCAAATCTTAATACCTTAATGACCCACTAATTGCACCCTGATCGGGGCGCACTTTCCATCTAACTGTGGCCTGGTCCCAACCCACACACTTCTATAAAAGGAGCCCCGACACTAATGACGTGATTAAGGAAAATAAGAATCGAGTGGCCAGCTCTATACTCTACCAATCTGAGGGAGAAGTGGAGGGAGGTTGAAGGCCAGATCCCATCACCGGCGACCTCGCCGGAGTTCATGTCCACTGCAGGAACACAAATCGAAAAGGAGAAAGAGATCAGGAAGCAGGAGTGGATCATGTCCACCACTCTACCTACTTACTCCAATAGGCACGGGTCTTCGCTATTAAGTCGGTAAGATCATAATCTAATCCAATCTTCGCTATTAAGTCGGTAAGGTCATAATCTAATCCAATTTGGGTGTTCATGGCATTGGCTAGGTGATTTGACGTATATAGGATGAGTTTTGTCTCCAACACTAGCTAGTAACAAACTTATAAAAGAGCATGTGCTAGTTTAATCTTCTTGAGAGCTGAGCTAGCTGGGGGGCACCATTAATATATAAGGCATATTGGGCGCACCATTAATATATAAGGCCTATTCATTTGGATCTTTTTGTTGAGCTCACTTCTTGTGTCAGGAACATGTGTATGCAATGAGAGCACTTGGTCATGCCTAGTTAATTCTTACTGGCAGAGTTTCTAAGCTTCTAGGCCTGAGATCTAGCCGGTGTAAGACTTGAACATCATCGAATCAAAACCTAAGGAACTAGATCCAAGACCCTAAGCTATGACTACAACTAAGAACCCTAGACTAGAGCTAGAACTAATTTAAGAGCCTAGGGATTACTAGGGATTACCTTGAGTAGGAGATGAAGAAGCCATGGCGGTGGTGGTCGGTTGGTGGACGACGGAGTCGGTGTAGAACTGTGATGGTGGTAGCACGGTGGATGTCTTCCGCTCGCTACAGCGCCTTCGGGGTCGGTCCCACTCGATAGGATTTGTGAGGACAATATAGACACGGTGAACGTTGGTTTTCATGTCCTGGCGTGCCCTGCCTTTTATATAGCTGCGAACTGGCGCCCCCGATTAGGATGCGGGATGGAGATCCCTTTCCATGTCAGGATTTCCTTCCCCGACATGAGGAGATCACATTTCTAACACTTACGTATATGTCTAAATTCTGAAAATCATTTCAACCATAGTTTAAGCTCCCAATTTGATTGTGTTTGAATTTCTGAACAAATGCATTATAAAAAAGAATCAAATTTGGTTCCACCATCTACTGACCAAAAATAGTGGACATCACCTGAGAATCACAGGAACAACCAGATCTATTGCGACGATCAATTTCTTTGTAAATATAATGTTAAATTATTGATCAAACATTTTATCCAAGGCATATTACTCATAACCGGCTCTCAGTTCATTACCAAAAATCTGAACATGTGAATACACAAGGCTAACTGAGTTCTGTGGAAATTCCATTCATATTTCTCGATGGTGTATCAATTCATTCCGGCTCTCTTTTTCCAACGAGACCAGCAATCTGTCAGCTCATGAACATAAATCGGTTTGTACATACTTCTTGCTCGATTGCATGGCGAACATAGCACCAGTCGGAAAAGGAGAACATTTCTTGGCACGACAAATCTGGCACAATGGACGCAGAAACGCGAGAGAGCCACTGTGCACGATGGGTTTTTCTTTTCCTTTCACATCACTGCAAGTGGAAGACCCGTAGGACGATGACTCAGGGACTCGACCCTGGCCCATTTCTCTGGGCCTCAGCGTGTTGGATTTCTCCAAATCTGGCTTATGACTTGCTCAAAACGTGACGGAACAACCGGTGATTAGCGCAACTGCTGCATTTCAACCGCGCATATCTCTTTTGGCTTTGTATAAACCTACAAAAAGAAACTAGCAAACATGTATATGAGTCACAACTCGGAAGGGAGCACATAATCAAAGGGTGTGTCAAGCTGAGAACTTACATTAACAATCCATTGTGCCATCATGTCAATTCCTGGTGTCTGCTAAACCTAAAACTGTCATGGATGAGTAGCATCTGTAGAGGTTGTAGCTAGGCAAATTATTGAACACTGTGAAGGGGTACACTGTCACGATGATAGTTCTTTTTTAAAATAATGAGCGGAGAAGAGCAATGATATTCTTTTAGAAACGTTTACCTATATATATATATATATATATGCCACTAATCGTACCAAATGGTCAAGGATATCAGACAGAAAGGATAATATGGCGATGACATGAATACTAAATAGGTGAGTACTATTGAGCAGATAGATGGTATATAAATATAAGTCACTGGTGCGTGATCCAATTTTCATATGGCAGATGATAGCAGTACCTACTTTCTCATGTATGAAAAAGGCATGCTTGTTTCTCAAAAAAAAAGCACGCTTAATTCGCTACAACGTACATTCGTCTTGGGTTTGAGAGGTGTTGGGAGTATATTCTTCTGCTGATGATTGCACTGCAGATGGATGTCGATCAGACCTAGAGTTACGATTGGCTGCAGAGGGATGCTGGTGAGCAGGCGAGCCATGGCAGACCAGGGCGGGCCAGATCAACTTCAGTGTCAGGGATGTGCCCCGCGTCGCAAAGTCGTTGTTCTCGCCGTGTTGCTGCGGCAGCACCTAGGATGGCCAGCATTTTTGGAGAGCCGGCTGGTTTGCACTCTGCTCTTATTGCGCCTGATCAGCTGGGCGCCTGGGCAAGCGGGTTGCATCAAGAATGGATAAGAAAAGGCTCGTTCAATTCTGTTTTAACAGCAAACCGGCATGCCTCCAGGACACTATGGATGCCAGTAATCTTTTTTTTTTTGCCAAATGAGAGCAGTAACTCGTAGCTCTCTGATGTTTTGTGCCAGATGGTTTGATGCAACATGCAATGAGCATCCCTAGTTGTAACACACCGATCTCAAGAAATTGTCAGATAGATAATGCTAGCAGTGAATTACACCAGGATATAGGAAGAGTCGTCTGTAACAATTAATAGATGAATGCTGGTTATGGCCTAGTGCTATCCATGGCCAGGAAATCAAAAGCTGGACAACTCAATCGAGCCGATCCCCAACAAGCCCAATTGGCTCAGCTTACTGTCTATGGAACCACCGAAGATCAAGTTGCAAAGGTGGCTGGACCGCAACATGGCTCACTCTGTTGTTCTTCGGTGCAAGCTACAGAGAATAATTAACATGTGTGCATCAGCCATAATGTATGAAACTTCGGCGTGCATGGTGATCAATGTTTTCTTGAGAACATGCCTGAGAAAATAAGAACTTACCATGACATTCATATGCAGTTAGTTTTCCATTCCTGGTGCTTGCCAAGCCTCAACTGGTAAGCCATGCATACATTTCAAACATTAGAAAGATGTGAGAGGCATTAATTTGGTTAGTTGATGATGTAGGGTTGTAGTTGTAGATACTATGTTTTAAGAATGCAAACATGTTTATGGAATAGGCAAGATCTAGTCGTGTGAGGGATAGATATTGAAAAGCCCCCACGATGCTCCAGTATTGTGTAACATCTTTTGGTCCCAATGGATCAACAACATGGGCGGATAGCTTCTCAGATACCGAGAGAGGGGTGGCAACAGGCTTACACACCATCATACCCACATGACGAAGAATGTCACTTGCATACTTCTCTTGAGTAGGAGAATACCATCAGCCGTTGATTTGACCTTGATGTCCACCAAGATCCTTCAAGGCAAATTTAGATCGCAGATCACCTAAGAGAGCATCAATAGCTATCGGTGATGAACTGGTGATAATTATGCAATCCACATATATGAGCACATAGATAGTGATAACCCCCTTCAGATATATGAACAAGGATATATCATGCATTGATGGAGTGAATCCCAAGGACTGCAATTTGACACTAAGGCGAGAATACCAGGCCCTTGGGACTTGTTTGAGCCCATACAATGTTTTGTCTAGCTTGCAATGATGATGAGGCATGGAGGGATCCTCAAACCTAGGAGGTTGACGCATATAGACATCTTCCTCTAGAACACTATGAAGGATCGTGTTCTGCACATCCAGCTGGCAAAGGCTCCACCCTTAACATACAACAAGAGATAGCACAAATCGAATTGTGGAAAATTTAACCACTGGACTGAATGTATCATAATCAATTTCATATTGCTGTTTGAATCCCTTGGCAACAATCGGACCTTATAACGGTCAATAGATCCATCTGCCTTGGGCTTAATTTTGAGACCCCATTTGAGTCAATTAGATTCCAGCCTGAAGATGGAGCAGGGACCAAGTGCCATGTCTTGTTGCGAGTGAGAGCTGAAAACTCAGAGTTTATGGCCTCTCTCCAATGCGGATTGGCCATTGCAACAGAAAGATCTGAAGGCCCTTCACAAGTTGATAAATTTACATAGCAAATTGTCCCATCTGTAGACTTTAGGTTTCCAAATATCGGCTTGAAGTCATGTATATGGAGTAGCACTGGGCTCAACATCCAAAGCTGATACGGTCGAACCCTGGGTGCTGAAGGTTGCATAGGCACCGAGGTAGATGTGCCCACACTCTCCAGGCATGTCGACGTAGGATTAGAGGAGGCCGGATCAGCACATGGGCCTGACAAAGAATTCCATGCCGGATCAGCACATGGGCTTGACAAAGAATTCCGTACCGGATCAGAGAACCGGGTGACAACCTCAGAGGATTGCGCCAGATCCAGGGCAGGAGCCATGCCAGGGTGCGGTCGGTCGCCTCGGGATCCCGTGCAGGTAACAAGCAGCCAACAGATAGAGGCGGAGAAGATCCTATGTCGCCAAATCTCCTTGGACTTTAGTACCATGCGGCAAGGTAGTTGTGGCCCTCGGAATTTCTTGTGGCTGAGGAACCTATGGAGGTAGCAAAACAGGACAAGGCAAACAAGATATAGGGGGATCATTATTCACAGGTAATTCTGAATTGGCCCGGGGTTGGGTGGGTTATGGGATAAGCAAGACCTCATAAGTATACGAGACTCTCACATTGTCTGAGTAGGGTTGCAAATGGAAACAATGATTCATCAAAAACATCTCTTGAAATACAGAGCCCGCCAGAGGTCGAATCAAGACACTGATACCCTTTGTGCATGTTGCTATAGCCAAGGAACATGCAACGAGCGGAGCAATACTGAAGCTTATGAGAAGCATAGGGGTGTAGGTTTGGCCAGCAAGCACACCTAAAAATGTGTAGATTAGTATAGTCTGCAGTAGGCCTTAATAGTCGATGCAAAGGAGTGTCATAATCAAGCTTCTTGGAGGGTGTACGGTTAATAAGATGGGTGGTGGTCAAGAAGGCTGAGAAACTAAGTAGTCAGTTCATTGGTTTAATTGTGATGAGTCATTGACTTGCTGAGGTTTGAATTTGAATTCAGATCATTTCGGTGGTTTAACCTTTTATCTTTATTTTGTGTGGAGAATTGTGTTTGCTTGTCTCATGATGTGTAGGTGGCAGGTACGACATGGTGAGCAGCGATGAGGATGGTCAAGCACAGGTCAGGTACTCGGTAGCCGGGCAAGCGGGAGGTCGAGTGACGTTGTGTGCGGTCTGCACCATGCACGAGGAGCATATGTTTCTTGGTTTGGCTTCAAAACTAAGGTCAACGGTTTATCTATGGTTTGACCTAAAAAACACTAGGTCATGTTTCTCGATTTGGGACTCAAAATCGGCAGTTACGGTTTGGTAATTTGGTGCTTAAAATCACCGTGACAATTTTTTAGTTTGAGCTTCAAAATCAAGTGGATATGGTTTGTCGGTTGCACCATAAAATCGACGGAAGGATGAAGATGACGTAGGACACACATCTAGATCTAGCAGCTTGTTTCACGTGAAAGTAAATCAGGCTAGAGTTTCTCAGTCTGGCCTCAAAACTGGTGGAGGTGTGACAGCAGGTGGTGCACATGACACCATCATAGAGGTCGCGTGAGGATCAAGTCGAAGACAGACGGATCGATATGATGAGTTGTATCGGATCCTGCTATCTTTACTGTACCATTTTTTATGTACTAGATCTTAGATGCATTTTAATCTTTTACTTGAATCTATAAATAAAATTTTAGAGAGATGGAGATCTGTCCCACTTCTCCAACTTTCATATGTAATTTCTATATTAAAATTAGTGTGTCAAAAACTCTATATTTATTTTCAATCAAATAAGGAAGAAAAATCGGTGTAAACCTGCGTGGATTTTAATAGAAAATTTGTTTTCTTGGCCGCATGTGCTGTTCGTACTCCTAGCTGAGTTTCTCATTTGCCTGTTTTGGTTTCGTCCCACAGATCTGAGAGGCTCTCTTCGAGTTCGTCCTTTTTCTGTCGGAGCAATTCTCGTCCGCGCCTGCTCTTTGTGTATGCTGCTTCGGTTTTTCTCTCGGTCCGGATCTCCTTTTCACCGCCGATTTATTTTCTGTCGCCCGCGCGCATCGATTTCCGCCTCGTTGACTTGGTTTTGCCGCCGAATCTCTTTCTCGCCTAGCTCGTGGATCTCCGCGCACCAAAGTCTCCAGTTTTTCTCGTCCGTTCTTGATTGGGCGCGCCGGTCTGGTCCGCCCCCGAATCTCTGTTCCCAAGTGAACCTTCGGTCGCTATCGGTTCCTGGTTTTCCCCCACCGATTTTCGTCGTTCGAGCTTCGGTCCGCTGTCCGTCTCTCGCCCTACTTCGTTGATCAGGAGCCCAGGTCTCAATTTTCTCCACAGCGGAAGCGTGGCCGGGTCAGTCATCTGTTTGCTGCTGTTTTTTTTTTACCGCCGGTTCGGTGTGCATCTCGCGCCAGCGAGCCGAAGACAGCTGGCCCGACTTCGTTTCTCCGGCTTGTGCACTGTGATCTTGCACTTGAGGATTTCCCCTGTCCAGTTCAGTTTTGATTCTGTGAGGATGCTCTACGAGAAGCCTTTTAGTTTCTCACTGTGCTTAACTGTTGGTGACTCGGTTCATATACCAAGTGTTCGGTGAAATATGTGAGAGAGATTAGGAAGTCAGTCGGTCTGATTTTGGTTGTTGTGATTTTACTTGTGACATTTGTTTGAACCAACTTATATTTCTTCTTTGATTACGGTTTTCTAAACTGGTTTTGATGGACGATAGCTTCTCAATAGGTATGTGGTCTTGATCGAGTTGAAAAAAAGGTGCGTTAGATCTGTTTTGAGACATAGGTGAAATTCTCGTTGAGAATTTTGATTGACTTTCATTCATCCCTCATCTCTGATTGTCTTTTCTGATCCTCTAAAGGCTCGGTAATAATACTTAGCGGCATGGAGGCGTTAGTGAGTAGGGCAAGACCAACATAGATGATGTGTCTTTTCGCTTGGTTACTCTTTTACTTATTGTCCGACGATAAATAAAAATGATGAAAGGAGGAAGTACTTGATTATGCGTGCAAACTGACTCAGTACAAGGTTTTAGACGCTAATTTCAACCAATTACTGTGACTACAACTCCATCGGACATGACTCACCGGTCGTAAGGCACAGTCGTGCGCATAGTCTTTCGTTCTCGATCATCATATCGTGGGCCAACAAGTCATATCCGGCCGTTCAACCACTCGTCTACAGCGTATTCCTTAAGACAGTTCTTCCACGGTATAAATACCTGAACTACTACTTTAACACACTGAGTATGATTACCCTTGGTCTGCATATGCCTTTCTGCACATATCAATAACAATAATAATTTAAGAACGGGGGAGCAAGTAATTTTCAAGCAGGCTCTCAATCAATGACCCTACAAAGTTGAAGGAGCCACCCCCTTGCTGCTGCTTCTCCAGTCCCCAGGGACAAGGAGTCACACCAACTGACTGGAAAGTGTTGCACAAGTTCCTCCTCCGTCCAAAGAAGATTACATCTAAGATAAATGTTGGCAACGACAACAATAAGCACAATGATGCATGGTTTATAAACGTTGTATGCCTTTAGGTAGGTATATTGGGTAACCGCACAAACAGCCAAAAAGAAATCCTTGTCACTCAAGCAAACAAGCAACAAAATCATGCACGTATTTGCAGCTCAAGTCCAGCAAAAGAACAGCACAGACCTATCCAACCAATGTATCCTGCATCAGTAGAGGCATCCTGAACCTGAATGAATTGTTTTAAATGGTACATACTCCCTCCGTTCTCCAATATTTGCCGTTCTCTAGTATAAAAATAAACTAAAGAGCAACAAACATTTAGAGACGGAGGAAGTATGCTTCAGACCGATAAGTTGTGCAAATTCAAGGCTTCATTCTAGATTCAGGTACTGAAATCATGACATCATAACATCCATTGCTCATGTCTCTCTTATTGGGAACATAAACACTAAAGATCATGGGAGTTTGACTACTATTTAGCAGCCTTAGCAAGCTCCTCCAGCTTCTTGTCAATCTGTGCCTCCGTAAGCCCATTCAAGTTCACGCATCTCTCCACACCCATATCTGACCAGTAGATAAAAGGCAGAGGGGTAAGGGCAAATTATATATCCCAGTTACCAATAACAATCACACAGGGAGTTTGACATTGATGATACATCAAACATGTCGTCTTTAATAAAAGAATTCAAAAGTCAAATAACAAGTGTTGTATCCATATATTTATCAAGCTATGCTCAAATATAATATTCACAGAAAGTTCAATGTAATTCAACTTTAAAATGTATATTTTTCTATATAGAGAGCACAGCACATGTAGCAATACACATTGTGTACAAATGATGACATGGTAATGATAATTGAATACTGTAAATTTTGCTAAAAGACCAACAATTATGTGGAAAGGAGCTGTGTTATTTCCTTTCTTAGATGTCTCGGTTGGAAAGCTTCAAGTCTCCAT
>VSTD030004989.1:0-10000 GCA_008808055.3 Sporobolus alterniflorus | reverse complement strand
CCGCTCGGATGATTCGATGGCAAGGTTGAAGGTAGATGATGAGGCTCATCCTAGCACCCAAATCAAGGAAGGAATTGAAGAAAAATTCCTCAAATCATGAAGTCAAAAATCGGGCCAAAAATGCCTCTAAAAATCATGAAAATGGAAAACATTGTAGCTCAAGATAGGAGATGATTTAACCTAAAAGATAGCTATATTGAAGCAAATCAAGAGTGTACAAGGTGTGGAAACCACCCAATCATCCTCCCGCTCTTTGGAAGATCAGGGAGAACTCTCACTTCTCTCCTCTCTTCTCTAGAACATGAAGAACACACCACACCTAGCAAAATAAAGACCTAAAGCCAAGTGGTGGAAGAGGGATACCTCCCACAAAAGCCCCGTGGTTCTACTTATAGCGAAAACCAAAAGACTAAAACACCCCTAGGGCCTAATACAAAGAAAACGATAAAGTTGGGATAGAAGGGTCCGACGCAGCCCATTGCATTGACCCTTTCATCTTCGACTTGATCCTCACGCAACCTCCACGATAGTGCCACGTGCACCACCCGTCATCACGCCTCTGCCGGTTTTGAGGCAAACTGGGAAACCCTAGCCCAACATGCTTCCACACGAAGCAAACCGCTAGATCTTAATGAGTGTCCCACGTCGTCGTCCTCCCATTGATTTTGTGGTGCAACCGACAAACCGTAGCCCGCTTGGTTTTGGGGCCCAAACCTAGCAACTGTTGCGGTCATTTTTAGGCCCAAATCACCAAACCGAAGCTGCCGGTTTTAAGGCCCAAATCAGAAAACTCTCCACCACTGGTTTTGAGGTAAAACTGGGAGAAACCATCCCAGTGGTTTTCAGGCCAAATCACTGACAAACCATCGACCTTGGTTTTGAGGCTCAACTAAGAAACCCGCGCTCCTCGTCTCCACGTGCATGGTGCAGATCGCACACGGTGTCACCCAACCTCTCGATTGTCCAGCCATCGAGTACCCAATCTGTGCAACCATCACAGTCCTCTGCACCAGGTCTCCTACTCCTACCATGATCCTCATCGTTGCCCGCCATGTCGCACCTTCCACCAGCACACCATGAGACAAGCAAACATGATTCTCCACATGAAACAAAGATAAAGGTAAAAGTACCAAATTGTCCCGGATTCAAATTCAAACCTTGCCAAGTCAATGACTCATCACAATCAAACCAAGGAACTGACCACTTAGTTTCTCAATCTCCCACTTGATGAGTCCGTTGATAACAAAAAGCACAAAATTTGAAGTTCGAATCCAAGACCCCATGAAGCACAGCTAGAAGACCAACAAGCCAAGAAAAGCTCAAGAAGGTCATCTAGAAGAAGGAAAATCACAAAAGCCAGCAAAAGGTAAGAAAAGAGACAAAACCAAGCAAAATGGCAAAGAAGAGCTAAGAAAAGCTCAAAATAAAAAAACTCAAAACTCCCCTTAAATCAATTCCCCCTAACACTCTCAATGCAAGCTCTCCCTCTTAGGTAGATAATATCATGTTTCTTCTCTCAACCACCCAATTAGCAAGAGTTCTACCAACTTTGTGCACAATCCCTCCCCCTTTGGAAATGAACTCATCAAACACAATCCGAGAGAAGAACGAGATGCTATGCATGAGATTCAAAATTAAGGTGCTTCATAAGGCATACAAGTAAGTATTTAAGCAATTATACACATCATTAAGCCAAGATTTCTAAAAAAATAAGAGTGAATCCTCACAAAGAGACCATAACAGAATAACAAGAAAGTAGCCATGAGATAATATAAGCATGAAGTGAATAAGCAAGTTTTAGAAGCCACCACGAGCATAAGACTCCTATCTCAACCAAAACAAGCATATAAACTTGTGAGACATCATCTCAACAAGAGCAACAATAGTTCGAGATAGCGTGCTTTGCCAAACGGTCACATATGCAACTAAGAACTCAGTTTGTACAAGTGAGTAAACAAGCATATGAATAAGCGATTAAGTTCCAATTTACTTATTTTAAGTCCTCAAGTGATCTCCAGACCGCGCGGAGGGTCGCACGACTGGGTACGGCAAACACCTCAGAGCTTCGAGATCACCGTATTGGACATTACGCAAATGACCTCAAGACCACACGTAGGGTCGCACGACTGGGTACAGCAGACACTCCAAAGCTTTGAGATCATCATATTAGAATTCTCATTAAGCACAGAATACAAACTGAATTTTAGGCAAGTTTAAAGCACGAGACAAAAGAGTGTGCCTTTGCGGCACATGAGGCACACACCTCTCCAAAGTTCCATCTTGAGCTAAACATTTGGCAAAGGATTTCACCTCTCAAAGTGAGGGTGCTGCAGCCCAGACTTACCCAGCAAGTCGCAAAGCAAGTCTGAATCAAGATAAAAGCACTTATACAAGTGGTGAACAAGAGCAATTAATTTAGTTGTCAAGTTTTAACATGTGATCAACATTGCAAACAACACAAGTTATCTAGCATGGTCTAGCAAATTTATTCACATCTCATTACTACTCATCCTAGCACAGTGATAAACATAATTAAGTAAACACAAGCTAGTATAACATGTGAAGCAAAGTGACTTAGATGAGTATGAAGAAAATGTAAGAGAAAAGCAAAATATACAATATACAAGATAAAGCACCAACTCCCCCCTTAAACCATGTCATAAGGATGGCAAACACCAATTTCCCCTCGCAAATTAGCAAAGCGAGAAGCATCGAGGGGTTTAGTGAGGATATCGTCCAACTATCTCTCGATGTCTATGTATCTCATCCCAATATCTTCTTTCTCAATGTGATCTCTCAGGAAGTGGTGTCTTCTCTCAAAGTGTCTCATTCTTTTGTGAAAGACTGGATTTTTTGCTACAGAGATGGCATTGGTGTTATCGCACATGAGGAGAACTCTCTCAAAGCTCACTCTAAAGTCTCTCATGATGTGCGCAATCCATAGGATTTCAGAGCAGCGGCTACATACTCAGCCTCCGTGGTGGATTGAGCAACTGAAGATTGTTTTTGAGAATACCAACAAATAAGGGAAGATCCATGAAAATGACAAGTACCAGAAGTGTTCTTTTGATCAATCCCACAACCCGCAAAATCAGCATAAAAAACCAACAAGATCCAGCAAAGAGGAAGCAAAATACCAAATCTCAAACTCGAGTGTGTGTTTGAGATACATGAAAATCCACTGAATGGTCGTCCGATTTGAAGAGCGTAGGGAAGGCTGAAAGCGTGCACACAGGCACATGGTGAACTAACTGTCCGGTCGTGTCACCGTGAGGTACATGCGGGAGCCAATCATGCTCCTATACTCCCTCTAGTCAACAACATTGCCAGCTTCATCTTGAGCAAGCGACGTAGCGGTGCTCATCAGAGTATTCACGGGCTTGAGCTCCGCCATGTTAAACTTCTTCATTAGGCCCTTTGTGTACTTGGCTTGATGCACAAAGGTACCTTGCTTCGTTTCCTTCACTTGGATACTTAGGAAAAATGTTAGTTCTCCCATCATGGACATCGGGAACTCATTCTCTATTATTTCCTGAAATCAAGACACACGAGTGTGAGAAAAGCCACCAAAGATAATATCATCCATGTAAATCTGAACAAGTAAAAAATCAGTGTCATAATTAAGAGTAAAGAGGGTCTTATCTACACTCCCTATAATGTACCCATACTCTAGTAAAAATATCTTAAGACTAGCATATCAAGTCCCCGGTGCTTGTTTAAGCTCATACAAAGCCTTTGAAAGCTTGCACACCCTAATAGGATATTTGGGGTTCTTAAAACCTGGGAGCTACATAACAAACACTTCCTCCAGTATGACACTATTTAGAAAAACATTTTTCACATCCATCCGATAGAGTTTGAATCCCTTGGATGCGGTAAAGGCTAAAAGAATCATAATAGCCACAAGACGAGCAACAGGAGCAAATGTTTCCCCAAAGTCTAGACCTTCTACCTGACTAAACCCTTGAGCAACAAGGCGATCCTTGTTCCTCACAATCTCACCATCCTCCACCTGTAGGATCCTATTTATAGGCCAAAACAAAAAATGAAAAGACTAAAATACCCCTAGGGCCTAATATAACGAAAACGATAAAGTTGGGATAGAAGAGTCTGATGCAGCCCGTTGAATCGACCCGTCCGTCTTCAGCTTCAACTCGACGCAACATTCACGATGATGCCATATACACCATCCACGCCACGCCTCCACCAGTCGAGGCCAGACTGGGAAACCCTAGCCCGACATACTTCCAAGCGAAGTAAGCCGCTAGACCTCGACGCATGTCCCGCGCTGTCTTCATCACCCCATCAGTTTTGTGGCACAACTGATAAACGGTAGCCCGCTTGGTTTTGAGGCATAAACCAAGAAACCATCACGGTAATTTTGAGGCCCAAATTACCAAACTGTAGCTGTCAGTTTTGAGGCACAAACTGGAAAACCCGTCCCAGCGGTTTTGAGGCCAAACCACTGATAAATCGTATACCTTGGTTTTGAGGCTCAACCAAAAAAACTCATGATCCTCGTCTCCACGTGCACGGTGCAGACCGCACACGGCGTCACCCAACCTCCTGATCGCTCGGGCACCAAGTACCTGACCTGTGCTTAACCATCCTCGGTTCTCTACGTCAGGTCTCCTACTCCTATCACAATCCTCGTCACTTCCCGTCATGTCGCACCTGCCACCTACACACCACGAGACAAGCAAACGTGATTCTTCACACGAAACAAAGATAAAGGTAAAACAACCGAAATGTTCCAAATTCGAATTCAAACCTCGGCAAGTCAATGACTCATCATAATCAAACCAATGAATTGACCACTTGATTTCTCATGACTGTACTGTTGTTTTGATCTACAAATCGTAAGTCATGTTCATGAGTTATTTCTGAATTAAAATAAAACTAAAAGTGCTATGTCACTTGTCAGGATCCATGGGCGGGGAGGATAGCTGAACATTGTTTCTGAATTGGATACAAGAACAATAATGATTGTGGCCCTGACCTTCATCGGTGCGACAGAGCCCCGCTCAATGTCGCACCAACCGGGCAGGGATAGAAGAGGGAAAAAACCAACTAAACACACGATGACTAACACATGCCGCCCTCTCTTTGTTTATATATACAGAGAGGAGACTTAGCCCTCCCTCCACGCTTAGCCCTCCCTCCACGGGTAGTGCATCATCGCCTTTGCCCAATGCTAGGATATCGTCGTTGCTCGTGTTGCGCTCAGCACTACCATCATCCGCGTGCAGTGCATCGTCGCCTTCGCCAGCAACCTTGAATAGGACACTATTGTCGGCCACGCCCTCTCGAACTGCCGTGTCGCCGCTCAGTGTTGGCATGCTAAGTGGTTTGATGGTGAACTGCGACCCAAATTGTTTCCATGTGGGCGGGCCACCAGGGAGCCGATGGTACGACAATTGAGTGACGTTGAGTAGGTGGAAGGTAGCGTACGTGACACGCTTGTTCTCCGAGGTTTGACGAGCACGAAAGTAACACTCACAACGGTGGATCCACCATAGCGGGTCGCCAGTGCTGTCAAATCTCAGGAATTCAAGCCAGTGGATGTGTCCAGCGATGGCGCTCTCCCAAGCAGCGAGCGAGATCTTCTCCTCTTCCCATGTCCCGATGTTGATGCCAGAATGCATGGTGGGCGAAGAACTGTGGCCGTCTAATACCAATTTGTCACTGACACAATAGAGGGGCTGAATTGGTACTAAAATTGATGTCGAATTGGATATAAAACTAGTAGTGGTCGAAGCCCTGAACCTCGCCGGCGCAACGGAGGCGTGCTCGACGTCGCACCGTCGAGGCAGGGATACAATAGGGGCAGATTGTTGACTAAACATTCGATGACTAACATTTGCTGTCCTCCCTCTGTTTATATATACAGAGAGGAGGCTTAGCATCTAAGCAATCAAACCTTAACCCTATACGTGCTAGATTAGCTCCTGCTACAGTAACATCCTGCAGCACAAGCCAGCTACAACTCATCGGTTTGTTGACTAGGTTGACCCATGACATGCTATTATTTCCAACATCATATTCTTTTCTCACATCAGCTCAGGGACAAGAAGGGTAGGTTCTCTTGTGTTGAGTCCTCTGCAGTACTGCATGACCACTGACATGCAGATCCAACCCCACATATCAGCGAGTGTGCAATTACTGTAGAGGATATGCATCAGGTTCTCTTCTACTGCCCACTCACTGTGACAGCCCAAGAATTGTGCAAGAAGAACATTAACATTGAGGTGGGTTTACATTTGCGTAAAAGATTGGTGGAAATTCAAATCTCAATCTTGTTTTAACTAGATGATAAGACATGGAAGCATGATATTCTGATAAGTCAAAACAATTAAAGAAGGATAAGATGCTTTAGGAGGCATTTTTCTTTTTTTTTCTTGATTATTCCTCTTCATTTGAACTTCGGAATTTTTGTGACCATGCAAAACTCAGTATTTTCACAAAAAATCACCAAAATTATTTTTAATGGCTCTAGTTTTTTTAACATTTTTTGTTATAAAATTTTGAATTTCAACCAATCAATTTTTGAAAAACCGGCGAATCCAGACCGGGCTAGTTTTCCCGATTTTTTCCGAAAACCGGCCCATTTAGGGTTGGTTTTCAATCCTTGCTTTGTGCAGCTTTGTGCCCGATAGTGTAAGAATCTATACACGCCACCTTTTCATTTCCGAAAAGATAGTCACTTTTCAGCTCTTCAGAATAAAATCCATCTCCGATTTTTCTGAAAAGATAGTCACTCTTCAGCTCTTCAGAATCTGTCAGCAATCTGGTATCCACGGTCATCAGTACAAGCAGGGAAAAAAACTTCAGCAACTAGTTTGCAGGCACAAGTGGCATATATAACCATACAAACTAGAGTTGCAATGAACTTAAACCGTTACAATAAAATCATGCGTTGCTACAGAAAAATATTACTGATACAATCGGCAAAACTGATGAGGAGCCATATCTATCTACATTTCTTGGAGTCATGAAAGAACTCCAACACACAATCATGTCAATTCTTATGTACACTCACCAACAATCAATCTGCTGAATCGATTCATTATATTTACAGTGCAACAAGTACAATCTTAAACCAACCACCAGCCTTTGGAAAGCACCTGAGATGTCGGTAATATGTATATATACTCTGTGGTCTTCCTACATACCAAGGTTTGAAGGCCCTCTCTTTCTAGTGGAAACGAAGCGGCAACTCACAAATATGGGAAGATGTTGTCCTTCAGTTTATCGGTACGGCACAAAGAACTGGGAAAATGAAGTAGTGTTAGAAGCGATTGTAGAAGCACTTCTTAGGGCCTGTTTGGGACCAGCTTAGTTCTAAAGAGCAAATCTCTTTTAGTTATGGCTTTTAGAACCTGGTTTTGTAAAAAAAGCGATTGTAGAAGCACTTCTTATGGCCTGTTTGGGACCAGCTTAGTTCTAAAGAGCAAATCTCTTTTAGTTATGGCTTTTAGAACCTGGTTTCGTAAAAAAAACTAGGTGGTGGTGTTTGGATACTGGTTTTTATATATAGTTTCTCGGATTTGGGGAGTGCAACAACTCTTTTGACAGGCAAAATTTGGCATTGACAGGGTTGGACCAGTTTCTTGGCTTCTTAGAAACTGGGAATCTAGTTTTTAGAAACCAAACAAGAAACTAGCTTGTTTTCTAAAACCTGGTATCTTAAAAACTGGCTGGTTCCAAAGAGGACCTTATAGATGCTGCAAGATGAAATGTTTCCAAAAACTTCCCAGGAAAACATGCAGCAGAAAACAAGACAGCTTATTTTAAGCTACTGTTGGTTTCAAAAGCAGAGGAGAGTAAAAGGCCGTACCTGGATTTTCCTAATTTAAACAAGATTTGTATCCACTGGCAATTAAGTACCACTTGGCCAAATTAAGACTAAAATTCACAGGATCCATCAAGAACTTTCCCCAAAAAGGGACCAAAGTATTTCATGTACATTAAGACGATGTAGAAGCTTTATCTGAATTCAGCATTCAGTACCAGACAAATTAATTTTCTTTTCCTGCATTAGATAACACCATGTCACAATAGATAACTCGGAGGCGAATATTCATGTGGCACAGAAATTTCATAGCACCATCAAAACACATACGCACCAACAAAGTGCATCCGTACTTAATGTTGTAAACTTGGTTTGAAAAGTAGTCAGATGGAACTCACCAGATTTGATGCAACTTAAAAGGCGGGGTAGTCCCATCTGGAATCAGCACTTCTTGGATCCCCTGTTTTGCAGGTCTGTGACCTCCAAATGGACTTTTTTAGCAAATACCACATTAACGCTCTGCCAGTAAACCCTTATGACGATGAATCTGTTGTATCGGTCTCTAAGAAATGAGCAACAGCAGAGTACAGCTGCTGTTCTTCAAATGGTTTTGATACATAACCATCCATTCCACATTGAATGCATCCTTCAAACGTTGCTTGGATTACATCAGCCGTCATGGCTAGTATTGGTACATGCCAATGTGTCCTATCACCGCAATTCTCAGTTAATACCTCGCACGTCTGGATCATATCATTTCTTTCTTTCTCTATAACACGGATTAATCTAGTAGCCTCAAACCTGCAATTGAAGGTGACAGTTCAAAATATTATAACAAAAAGGGTGCATATAAAATAACTATTTTTCATGTGAAACATTGATACAAGAATCACAAAGAAGGAAAAATAAAAGAACACTTGCATGTGAGGCTAAAGTGAATTTTTAATGAAGTAACCTAACGTCATGTGGAAACCAGAAATTTATCCCCAACTAGCCTCCTATATATAACTAGCTTACACATAATATGAGATGCATGCATTTGACGAATTTCATTAATAGGGTAAATCAAAATTTTATTTTCATGTGGGCTCACGAACTATTTAAGACATTGGTTAGAGTTTCTGCGCCTAGGATCCATTCTTTATTGGACTTCTTATAATACATCCACACCAAGCACATATCATTGAATATTTTTTCATCAGTAACTCATTGGAAAAGAAAAGGTTACCCATCCATCTCAGGCATCTGAACATCCATAAAGCAAGCATCAAATGTGTGAGGCGGCTGGAGCATAGTTATTGCATCGTGTCCACTTTCGACACAGGTTACTATGGCTCCATATTTTTTCAAAGCACCGGCTGCAACTTTACGATTGACCGCATTATCATCCACAACCAGAATCTTTTTTCCAGTTAGTACACTTCGAAGAACAAGAGATTGATCTCTATGGTGCTGCCTTGTTACACCACCTCCTGATGCTTTACGAAGACAAGCAGTAATAGTGCTAAGACGGAGGGGTTTCCTAATGCAATTGCCATATCCTGTCAACCTCAAGTAGTCTGACTCAGTAGAGCTAATTGAGCTTCCCAAAAGAAAGATATTTGGCATGGCTTGAGAAGATGTCTCTGTGTCCTTTAGCTGAAGATCCATGAAACGATGATACAATGCCAAACCTGAACCCTCACCCCAAGCATCTTTATCAAGAAAAACCATGTTCAGACTTCTTTTCCTGCTCAACATGTAAAATACCGATGACAACGTCAGCAAGTCATCTGCCAGCAGGCTTAAGAAAAAGAAGGAATAACAATTTCACCATGGTTGTCCCCTGACCTCAGTTCATTATTAATGATTAGAAATTGTTAAATTCGTTGGTAGTCAAACACTTCAGGAAACTATAGCAACTTCATGTTGTAAAATAATTGAAGTTGATGAAATACAAGGCAAAGAAAATCAAACATAGCAAGCTACACAAGAAAGAAAATGAACCTCGAGTTATCCAGCAGAGCAGAAAATGCAGATTCAGATGTGCTAACAAGATCACACTGTATTCCAAGTCTCCGCAGATGGTATTTTGTAATCTCAGCACGGGCACATCTTCCATCGAAAATAAGTGCCCTCATTCCTTGAAAGCCGGAGCCGCCGCTCGTCGGTGCGAGCGAACGCGAAGAAGCGCCGTTGAGGCCACTCGACGGTGGCGCGTTCACCCAA
>VSTD030004988.1:0-10000 GCA_008808055.3 Sporobolus alterniflorus | reverse complement strand
GAAGTGTGGATGTGCCCTTACGGCATGGCAAAAGGGAGAGGTTCATCACCTGGATACAGGGGGTGAGTCACTACACATGCGGAATGTGTACAATATCTACAAAGTGTAAAACTGTCATGACAACCGTGCTCGCGGTTAAGAACGGCATGGACCCTCACATGATTAGTTGGGATTTTGGTTGGTTTGGGAATGGTTTTGATTGCGTTGTTGTGACTAAAGTCAGGTCCAGTTGGAGCTGGAGTTTCTTTTTAGGTTTATCCAGTGGGAGCTGGATGTTGTTAATAGTGTCATCCAGTTGGAGCTGGATGTTCTTTGTCGTGTTGTCCAGTTGGAGCTGGAGGTTCACCTAGTAAATAGGAGCAGTGAGGTATAGGTTTTAACCACTGCTTTCTGCAAGTATAAACCCTAGTTTAGCCATCCTTGTTGTTAGCTTATATGTCATGTTTTTCCACACTTGCTGAGTAGCAACCATAAGTCTACTCAAACTTACCTGCATCATTGCTTTAGATGGAATTGAATGTTGGAACCCGGACTTTTAGCAGGATCCAGAAGAAGAGTGCTAGGCGGGCCTCTGCATCGGTCGGCACCTGTGGAGACCACTACTATGCTTAGATTTACCGTTGTTTTGCTGTAATCTTTTTTAGACCTATGGGTCATTATGTAAGAGATATTACTCTGTTTCATTGAATATTTCATTTGTTATCATATTATTGCTATACGTGTGATTTAAACATCCTGGGCACATGTATGGAGACTTCGGTTTCATTTTTCGAAACCGGGGTATGACACATTTATTTAGCGCAACCTTCTAGATCCTAAAGTTGAATTATGTATTTACTTTCATTCTAGCACTTCGTGACAAGTGAGCATTTAGTCAAATTTGACTTTCAGGATGGTATTCTTCCTTTTCCGAATATATTGGAACCAAGCATGTGTGAAAGTTTGTTCCCTTATGGATATTCTTATGCTTCTTCTTTGATGCCACAACTTCTACCTTATCATGATGTTTTTGTTCAAAAAAGGTTGATACTCCATTTTGCTATATATATTCTCTCCATTTTAAACTATTATCATTAAAATAATGTTTTAATTTATTTTAAACTATAATTATCATTGTCCTAACAATAATTTAAAAATAGAGAAAGTATGAAAGAAAAGAATGTGTCATTGTCTTCATGTGGTCATCTTGTTGCATGAATGTGTAATGTGTTGGGTTTTTTGGGTGACAATTAGGCCAACGCCTAACAGAATTTGAAGAGGAAATCCAGTGATTCCTGCTGCATGTAGATCACGCCATGCAACAACTAATTATGTCTTGATCAGAGGTGCAACCGACTTGTGATTGTGGACCATCCTGTGCAGCGATACATAAAAGGGCAGACCGACTTCACTCATGATATAACGATTCGTGAGTGAATTGACCTCCCCAGCATTTCTAACCCTATCATGATCCTAAGGGTGCTGCTAATGGGTCGAAGAGCCGTTGTCGATGATCTCGCAGGACAACGATGACGACCTCCACTGCCGCTGTTGCACCACCACCAAGACGATGAGCACTGTTGTGATTGGGCAGTGTCGGTGGAAGCTCGAAGGAAGGAGGGACACGAGGAAGGAGATGTACACATCTATATCAAGCAGACAAGGGTCACCGCTCTTCATGACCAACTTTGGCAAGTCTGGAAAAACCAAAATATTCGGTTTTGTATTTCAGAACATCCATTTTTGCAATTTTAGAACAGGAACAGGGAAGGAGCCAAGCGTGAAGGTTTGAGGATCCCAATGCATTTGAGGCATGGAAAAAGAATAAGAAGCATCAAAGAGTCAAGATAGAAGAAATCTAAGCCCAAAGCTGAAGTCGTAAAAACTGGACTATCCAGTTTGGGATACCAGAGTATCCGATTTTTCCTGAATAGATATAGTCCGACTAAGGTTTGAGATTTAGTTTGTTTAGGAAATATTTTCTCGTATCCGAGCTAAAGAGTTACGTCATGCTGCCTATATAAACGTAGGTCACAGCCGATTGAAGTATCCAACAATCGAATCTACTAAATTTACTTTTCTTCTAGTTTTCCCCTAGTTTTCCAATTTCCTTTCTTTTTGTCACTTAGATCTTGTAGCTGCCACTTCAACCCCTTGGGTTCATCGTGGTTCTTGTTCTCCCTTAGGTCAGATGTCACTTCACCGAAGGAAGGACACCCTCATCGAAGCTGATAGTGCCCATGACTGCCACTGGAGTATCCGGTTTTATTGTTTTGGGCAAGGGCTTTTGACTCTTGTTTGATTCATGTGCTAACACAATTTGGTGACTCTGCCTGGGAATTTACTACTTCACACACGTCAAGCATGAAGAAGAGAAGCTCTGGCATCAACGGATCCAACCTCGACAAGAACAACATCATCAAGCCCACCTTTGACACCTTGACGGAGGATGATCACAAGGTGCTTGAGGCTTACCGTGCTGATCTGAAGGAACTCTTCTACTCATGTTACGAGGTGATGTGGTAGGCGCTCATCCTCAAGGACACATCACCAATCATCATCCGCAAGGCTGAGGTAACACATGAGGTACGACCTAACACATCGCTTTCTCACAACGATGTTCAATCTATGATTCATTCTGCATTAGAGAGATAAGTAAAGAGCATCGATGACTTATTGCATAGGTTGATTGAAGAGCAGGACGAAAAAAACTAGGTGATTCTAATGTCAATCCTTCTTTTTCTTCTTGCGCTATTAATTTTGCTCAAATCAATCCTCAAACAAGTGGCATGTCAGCGGGTGGCACTACAATGTCAAACCCATCAGTCCAGCCGACAAACCACTTTCACAGTCAAACCACCATTGATGGTTCGAGTCCTACTCTTGGGATGGTGCACCAAACTATGACCAGCATATTCGGACAAGGGTATACGCACACCACACCTAGCTTTTTTATGTCAAACCTTGGTTCAGCCCCATACACCCTCGGGGGTAATGGCCGGCCATACACGAACACCAATGACACTTACCAAGCCTCGCACTCCACCATAGCTTACACAGACCACATCCCATTACCCACAAGTTTGGTTGGATTCTTGTCGAACCAAGCCTATGACAATGCGACGTGGTACAACACTTACAGTTAGCCGGAAAATGGCAGCTTTGGCTATGAGACGCCACCGCAATTTTCTTTTAGACCACAATCAATTGATATGGCGCCTGCTCGAGCTACGGACGAGCCATGTGCGGATCCTAACAACATTACCAATCAATTGGCTACTATTTTGAGATAATCTTTCAGCATAGAACCCAAAGGTCAAGGGTGTGTCTATCAAAAACCCTACCCTGATTACTACGACCAACTCCCTTACCCTAGAGGCTATAGAGTTCCTGAGTTCTCAAAGTTTAGCAGAGAGGATGATAAAACCACATTAGAGCATGTTGGCCAATTTATTTTACAGTGAGGCTAGTGCTAATGACTCATTAAAATTAAGAATGTTTCCTTTATCTTTGTCTGGCACTACTTTTACTTGCTTTACTTCTCTTGCTCCTAATTCTATATTTATTTGGGCTCAATTAGAATAAAAGTTTCATGAATATTTTTATTCTGATGATACTGAGCTTAGATTGTCACATCTTACTGTCATTAAATAAAAGCATAATGAGCTGGTCACTGATTACATTAGGAGATTTAGGGATACTAGGAACATGTGCTTTAATTTAAATATTTTTGATAAAGATTTAGCTGATTTGGTTTATTCGGGATTGTTGCTGCACTTAAAAGAAATATTAGAGAGTCATGTATTTTCTGATGTTAGCCAGGTTTTGCAAAGAGCTATGGATTGTGAAAGTCGAGCTAAAGAGTCTAGAGGCTTTCGTAGGAGTAGTGATAAGCCTAGGAACGAGTGTCACGTTAACATGGTTGAGTATAGTAGCGAGTCATTAGACGATGAAGAGGCCAACATGTGTGTAGCCGAATGGAATTGGGGGTCTAAATCTAAACCATTCGTATGCTCTAGCTTGAAGCAGGCTTCTAAAAGTCGGCAAGACAAAATGTGTTACCCTTTTGATGTCGCTAAGTGTGATAGAATCTTTGATCACTTGGTATAGAAAAAACAAATCAAATTGCCAAGTAATCATGTTCTACCATTGCCAAAACAGCTAAAAAGCATACATATTGTAAATGGTGTAATTCTTATTCTCACGCAATATTTTCCGTCGACATGTTCAATCGGCCATAAACGAAGGACGACTGAAATTTGCAGAGAAACCCCAAATGAAGTTCGACCAAGACACATTCCCGTCTAACATGAACACGGTCAAGCTCGAGGGGAAGAAGGTCATGGTTCGGCCATCTCAGGCTGAGTCAACCAAGGGAAAAGAGGTTGTCATAGGAGAAGAGCGACGACCGAGGATGGTCAAGCCTAAAAATCCAAAGGATGGCCAATGGCAAAAAAATGAGAGGAGCAAGCCATGGCAGTGCCCAAAGGACACCTTCACCATTCTCATGGCCAAGTACAAGGAAGGAAGGGCCGGCATCAAGGAGCGTGAAAACTAGACCATCCGAAATCCCAAATTGGACAGTCTGGTTTCCCTATGTCAGGCCACCACAGTGAAATTCAGAAGGACAGGATCATCATCAACAGGATTACCATCTGGTCAGGTCCACCAATGCCTGGACCGTGGGGGCTTCCATCGATGATGTATCTGCCTTATCTGCCTTGGGCAGGGTGGTAGGACTGTGGGCTCTGCCGCCGATGCACTTTCACTTGGGATGGTTAGGACCAGCTGGAGGTTTTGGCAACAAAGGCTACTACACAGGAAATGGCTATTGCGAGAGCATCGGCCAGCACTAGAACAGGAGGACTCCAAGACAAGAAAACCAGATGGTCTAAAACCTCAAACTGGATGGTACGGTTTCCCCATAGACAGCAGTAGCTCCTGGTCAGCAGCACAAGCAGTGGGTGCCCAAGGATGGACCTTCTACTGATGGATCAGGGGGCAGCCAAGGTCAGACAGGGTTGAGGACTGAAACTTCAGACAATGATGAAGCGAAGCGCGACTTGGAGAAGGGTTGAGAGGAGGTTGCAGCAAAACAGAACTAGGCACAAGGCGAGAAGACGGAGATCGAAACAAAGGCAGGGGCTAGTTTACAGCAGCCACCAAACCGGACAGTCAGATTTCTCAAACTGGACCATCCGGTTTCTCCGGGTTCAGGACAGAAGAGGAACGCAAGGCTATCGCACCAGGGACAACACTAGCACCTCATTGGTGTCCTTCAGGACTCACACCCAGCAAGAGGACGAGGATCCACCAGATGAGGGTGCACAAGCTGAAGGAAGAAGTGACCGAGAAGGAAAGGGACGAGCACTTCAACGCTATTCGGCATTTGATCCCGACGAAGCAAGAATGGAGGGTGAAGGAGAAGACCTGCATATCTACACTCACATCCTCCAATGATGACATGGACCTACTGGACGATGATGAGTTTCCATTGATCAAGGATGGGTCTCCGCCGCCAGCCGGCATGGATATCAACATGGTATTCACGCTATCGATTGAGTTCTAGGGTGTCAAGGAGGAGATCGCTCAGATGTGCCTTGGTCCCAAGGAGGCCGTGTTTGAGAAGTCCAAGGAGTTGAGTCAGCACTTGAAGCCCTTGTACATTCGAGGTCACATTGACGGGAGGCCGATTTCCAAGATGCTTGTCGACGACGGTTGTGCCATCAACCTGATGTCGTATTCGATATTCAAGAAGATTGGGAGGGAAGGCAATCAGCTCGTAAAGATCAACTTGAAACTGAACAGCACGAGGGCAACCCGATGGAGGCTAGAGGCGTCAACTCCATGGAGCTCATGACCGACTGGCAGCATGGGAGTGCATAGTGCATGTCGGGGAGGGATCTTTCTGGCTACGATTTTCTTAGCATCTCAAAGGATGGGTTTGTACCCGTGTGTATGTAGCCAGCTTCTGAATCTCAGCCCGGTGATATAGTTTTCCAATGAGTGCGTGAAAGAATGTTGAGTGATCACGGCATCACACGAAACAATATCGGTCTGCTACGAATGATATGTGTGAGGCCATAGGAGAGTAGCTAGAGTCTATAATAAGAGAGTCAAGGGAAAATTGTTTCAGGTCAGAAACCTTGTTTGGAAGATGATTTTTCCTATTGGGTCCAAAAGGAACAAGTTCAGGAAGTGGTTGTGGAATTAGAAATGACCGTATAAAATTGAGGAAGTAATTCCTAGAAATTTTTATATGATTCAGAGTGTGCAAGAAACCTCGTTGCCAAGGGCGCTTAATGGAAAGTACTAGAAAAAGTACTATCCTAGTGTTTGGCAAGACGTATGAGTTAGAAAATGGCCAATGAAATATCATAAACATCGCCTTGAGGTCAAATTTGGTCTAAAAATATCTTTTAATACGCAAGCTTAACTAAAAGGCAGGGGGCATGTGTTGATGATGAAAATTTTCAAGTCTGAAAAAATAGGACTACCCGGTTTTGTATTCTGGAACATCCGATTTTCAGAATTTCAAAACAGGAACAGGGAAGGAGCCAAGCGTGAAGATTTTAGGATCCCAGTGCATTTGAGGCATGAAAAAGGAATAAGAAGCATCAAGGAGTCAAGATAGAAGAAATCCAAGTCCAAAGCTGAAGTCATAAAAACCGGACTATCCGGTTTGGGATACCGGAGTATCCGGTTTTTCCTGAATAGATAGAGTTCGATTAGGATTTGAGATTTAGTTTGTTTAGGAAATATTTTATCATATTCAAGTCAAAGAGCTACGTCCTGCTTCCTATATAAGCATAGGTCAATGCCAATTGATGTATCCAACAATCGAATCTACTAAATTTACTTTACTTCTAGTTTTTTCCTAGTTTTCTAATTTCCTTTCTTTTTGTCGATTAGATCTTGTAGCCGCCACTTCAACCCCTTGGGTTTGTCATGGTTCTTGTTCTCCCTGAGATCAGATGCCACTTGATCGGAGGAAGGGTGTCCTCGTCGGAACCAACGGTGCCTCTGACTGTCACCAGATTCGATAAAATCGAACCATCCAATTTGCTAAACCGAAGTATCCAATTTTACTATTTAGGGCAGAAGCTTCCGGCTGTAGTTCGATTCGTGTATGAAACAACCGCCTACCCAAATGGGTTCTTCAAGCAACGGTGAGTCATTGAAGGAACCCCAAGAGTGCGGTGATCAGGGCTAGGTGATCCTGAGGTTTAGGCCCTAATTTGTGGTAATTAGTTCCTAGAATCCTCATTACTGCTCGACACACATAATCCTTGTTCATTTGGGAATCTTGCTCATTACTACATTCAAATGGCCATCAAAGTATATCCGTGCATGATAGCGTCATGGAACACGAATAATAATGTTTGTTAGAACCACTACACTACTTGTATAATAACAAAGCTAAGGCATACGTACACCACAACACTTGCCATGGAAGCTTCATTCATAAAGCTTGGCCAACAAGTTCCACCATTTTCACCATATACATTGATCTGCTCCGCTGTTTTCAGTAAAGAACCTCAAAACAGTCTCTTGTTTGATCCACACGACGACGTCTGTCCTGATGGCAACTCAACTCTCATGTTAAAATTATTTGGCCGCGAGCCAGTTTAGCCTTTCGAGGCTGGGAACGATAGGCCATAATGAGATCCTTTAGCGAACTCCGACCTCTAATAAGTGCCCTCTAGCCCGGCGGTGGTATCCAAAGGTCAACTCTCTCTTTTCTTAAATTAAATTATTGTCCAATTTTTTAATGTATGTTTGACCATCTGTAATATTTTATTTATTTTTAAAAATTGTCTTATATTTTGTTTTATCGTTAAAAAAATTAAATCATAACTTATAGTTTTACATATTTAAACTAATATTTTAAATAAAATCATTAGTCAAATATAACCTAAAAATTAGATGTCGACAACAATTTAAAAATAGAGGAAGTATTAAAATTTCTTGGCATTAGTTCCAATTCTGATAATGATCATAGTCATCACATAATCAAGAACCCGCTGATAAAATTATGAACATGATAAAACTCGACCGTGTGCACCGTCTAGGGTGCCAGCAAAGTTCTCAGACAATTTGCATTCTCGGTGAAAAGAAATCATAAAAGATCCCCTTGAGAGAATACTATAATCTGCTAAATACTTTGCATCATGAAGCATATTAAAACTGATGCAAGCCGCGGGGAAATTTGTAAAGAAATGGAGAAACGTTGTCAACTCAACACGTGGACCAACCGGCAGTGTTTGACAACGAGCAGCTTGGGTTCGTTTGGACAAAAACAACAGCATGAGGCTATCTGCACCGCTGTTCACCTATACCGATCGGTAAAGTCGTGGGCCCTATATTATTTTAAGATTTTATTAATCTGTAAACTAGATTCCTTCGCACCCCTGTGGCCTGTACTCGTCACGGTAAAATTAAAAAATTATATTCGTGCCTCTGCTAGCATGCGCGGGCCGCCGCGTGCCTCCTCCACGTCACCTGCTGGTCCCACATTTGTCCATTAAACGAACGGTATTTGTGGCGCATCCCTGTAGCAATCGCTTCCTTACAGTAGCATTTGGCGTACAGCGGTGCGAGAGTTTTTACACCAATAGTGCAGTTCCGGGCTCTTTCCAGGCTTGCGGTGCAGATAGCCTTATCTGCACTGCTCTGTCGCCGGAGTTGAATTCCATACGAAAAATCCAACTCGTTCATGCAAATGGCCCAATAAAACATGCCAATGGAGCTCCGGTCGTTGGACAAACTCGCACGGACAGAGGCAGAGAGATCGCTGACGAGATCGCGTCATTGGCGACACTTGCCGCGGGCAAGGCCAACGGAGCAGAGCATACCGCCAGTGATCTGTGGCCCCGGCCGCCTTGATTGATTACGTCCGTCCTTTCATCGTCCTCCCGTTTCCGAAGTTGATTCTTGGCGCGGATCATTTGTTTTCAAATTGAATTTAACCGGATGAAGGTACGTGATCCTCGCGCGAGTTTGCCGGGACGACAGGCCGTCATTGATTGTAAATTATTCTCTCTTTTCTTTTCAGAACACGTGACACGCAGGCTGTTCATTAAGTGCAAGGTGAATCCGATGATGTTTACAGTCACGGTCTCGCAGACCGGAGACCAGCCGTGTTATTAATGGAGGTGCTAGCAAAGATTGGTTTGCTCTGCTCAACGTCAAGATCTCTGGGTTTTTTAGGGGCCATGTTGCACATGACACTTTCAGGCGGCCACGAACACACCGGCCGTTCCGTCAGGGGAGGCCCATGCTGCATAGATGGTCAACTGATCCAACAAAGGGAAGCGAAAAAACGTGCTTGATGACCTAATGCTGCCGAGCAAGCTGCAAGCGTAAGCACGGGTTGGACCTCCGTTCCGTAACGGTAGACCTTCCACGCTTGAATCCTGCTCAGTCTACGGCACAATTTGACACAACTTCAACCTCATGTTATTCGAATGGAAAATTCCAAAAAGCGGCAATACGCAAGTGTGCTGTGCTCGAAAAAACAAATTGCAGTGCGCTGCGTCTGGTTTCGTACCAAAACAACTCCGAACCGTGCATCACCGGTCGTTGGCGGACGATTTTAACAAACAAACTCGCACGGACAGAGGCAGAGAGGTCGCTGAAGGAGATCGCGCGCCAACGAAGAAGAGCTTACCCCCAATGATCAGTGCCTTGCCTTGCCCCGGCCCCGGCCACCTTGATTGAAGGTACGTGATCGCTTCGTACACCAAAACAACTCCGAACCGTGCATCACCATCGAATAGGCAAGGAACACATTGTTCAATATTCTCTCCGTTTTTAAATTACTGTTGTTATTGATTTTTTAGCTGTGTTTAATAATTTATCTTATTCAAAATATTAGTTCAAATATATAAAATTATAAATTATGTTTAAACTTTATTTAGTGATAAAATAAATTATCACAAAACATATAATATCTTTTAAAAAAATGAAGAAAATGCGGAATTAAGCTACGGAAATCACGAACGAAAGGTACATGTGTTAG
>VSTD030004987.1:0-10000 GCA_008808055.3 Sporobolus alterniflorus | reverse complement strand
CCGATCTCAGAAAATAAATATGACCAATTTTTTATAAGCTAATAACCAAGATGTGCATATGTATGCGAAGATTCAAGATTTAATGTTGCATGTTGCATGGATTTTTGTAATTAAATACTCAAGGATTTGAATTCTTGTAATTTTCTATAGGGAAATAAAGTACACATATGGATTTGGTCAAGTATATTGCAAGGATCTGATCAAGTGGATCCCAAGGAATTTTAGTTTGCACTTTACTGAGTTTTCTCTTATTTTCTATGCATTTTAGAAGTTTATACAATTTTTCCTATAATTTAAATCAAAAAAGGAATTTGGAAATTATAAACTGACGAACAGTTCGTGCCGGCTTATGGCCCAAGGCCTCACGGCTCGGCCTGTGTCTCACCCAGTTTTAAGGCAAAACTGAATGCATTCCTTTATGTGTGCCAGGATCAAGTTTTACACATAAAGTGACAAATAGTGAAATAAATAGTATAACCAGTGTTTATTACATCGTATCTTATTACAAGTCCAAAATGGACTAAGCAGCGAAAAGGACACCATCTTGCCACAGACAGATGACCAGGGGCTCACACGCCTAGAAGAAGTCTTCATCAAATAACTCATCATCTTCTGAGCAGCAGAGCATAGCAGCAATATGCAAGAAATAGGGTAAGAGTGAGTACATAAAGTACTCAGCAAGTGTAGGAAATAATGACATGCAAGCTTACAACAAGAAAGGCTTAACAAATGGTTCAATTGCAGAGAATAGCACATATACCTAGACAACTACTAAGCATGGCACTGCACCTTGATTACCCAACTGTAACACAGGGCCACCAGCTCATAGGTCTTACCCTTGTAGCCAGAACTGAATAGAGCTCACAGGTCTCAGTTACCCGACCAGATCCAAACCAACCATAACCCAACTAATCGTGTGAAAGATCCATGTCGCTCATGACCATGAGCATGGCTATCATGACAGTTTACACTCTGCAGAGGTTGCACAACTTTTCCCACGGGTTAGTGATTTTATCACTAGCTAAGCGACTAAAAGTTTTCATTTTGTCCAATGTACACTTCCTTTGGTGCACGGCCAGGAAATCACCACATAGTCTTTCATAGCATTTTCTAGCCCACAAAACATCCACACTAAGGTTTCACCATTGCGGATTACACCACCTACAGAGGCCCCTCTTGTGCCAAGGTTAGAATTACACCATCCATCACCTAAGGTCAGGATTACACCATTCTTTCTTTCTATCTCGAACATCCGTGAAACTGGAAAAAGAACATGCTACTTAACTAAGCCTACCCATATCATCTTTGTGCTTTATGCGGTAAACATGGTTACACGTTCCACGAACAGGTCCTTAGGATCACTAGCAGGCACTACCGCAATCCAAAACAGAATATAACAAGTACTCGTGCATTCTCGCACCATCATCAAACATCCTCTTGCTAGGATCCTGTAGACTCACAAACTCTATAAAAATGTTAACCAATTCCCATGGTTAACCCCAGACGTGGTAAGCTAAGCATGACGTAGAAGGTTACTAATATTCTACCCAAATCCCGGTAACAAAGATAATACATGAAAAGATATGACACATAGTTATTTCCACAATTCCGATAGCAATTACTAGCATGCAATCCTATAGATAGATACAAGAAATAGGTACAACATGCATCAAGGACACTTGCATTCGAATCCCGCTTGTTGATGCTCAATGTCTTCGAAGTTGATGTCTTGGAAATTCTCCGGCAACACATTCTCTACATGGCGGTCGATAAACCAGAAATAAGCAATACACACAAAATAAATAATGCAGAATAACAAATAGAGGAATGTCAACAATATGATGCAATGGCTAGATAGGTTTTGTTTCTATGAGTCTTTTAATATAAAAATCACTTAAAACAGAGTTACGGTTAAAAAGATATAGTGTTTTAAAGCTGCATGGGCTAGATTGTAAATATACAGGGGCTAGATATTGAATAGAATCCAAAACTGAGGGCTAGTTTGCAATTTGAATAGAACATAGATGCCTCAGTGTATATTCAAATTATTTTGTAAAGGATAATTCCGTGAGCCGAGTCCACAGGATAGTGGACTGGCAGCCTGGTCCATGGTCCATGGTGGACCACAGCCATGGGCGACGGCCGAAGCTTGTCGGAGCGTGAGCTCACCAGCGTTCCCTTGCGCGGGACCTCACCGTGACGACGCGGGAAGTAAGAGAAGGGGACGGGGATCCCTACCCCGGTTGGCACGAGGCGGTGGAGGGGCTCGGATGGCCGGGCATCGATGAAGGGAGGCGGCAGTGGAGTGAGCTCGACGAGAGGGTGCTCGAGGTGCGGAGGTGAGGGGTGGAGGGGAGCGGCGAGCACGGTGTCGAGAGGCAGAGGCGAGAGCGCCTTTTATAGGACAGGAGGGAGAGCGGGGAGGTTGAGAGGCGGGCAGTCAAGCGGCGGCTGGTGGTGCTTCATCAAAGCGTCGGTTACAGAAGAGGAGGCGAGGGGTGGCCATTTCATGAGGAGGAAAAGAAGGGGGTGGGACGTTGGTTCGGTTCGGCTCCATCCGGGTGCAGGAGGGCGGCAAACGGCGGCGCATGGGGCAGACCAAACGGGCGGCGGCGGCTTGGCATCCGAAGGTGGGAGAAGACCCCCGGGTGAACCGACTTGGCCCGGAGTGGACCGCGAGCTGGGCCAACGCAAAAAAAATCCCAAGGAAAATGAAAACGGGCTGCAGACGCGGTCTGGGCCGAAATGCGAATTGGGCTTCAGAATGGATTTCCGAATCGATCTCAAGGATTTTGAGTTCAAATCAAAAGGTTTAAATATTTCCAAGCCAAATTTTGAACTGAGCTCAAACTAGGATTAATTTAAATAAACTTTTAAATAATTTTCAAATCTGGAACTTTTGAAAATTACTTTGAATATTCAAATTCAAACAAAGGTTTCAACACGAGGCTTTTGAATTGATTCAGAAAAAGATTTTAAAATAAAATTCAAATCTTTTCGAAAAGCAAAATCGATCTAGGACTCAGAAATAATAATAATATGCATGCCATAAAATGCAATCTACCAACCGCCGGGTAAGGTGCATGGATCTGGGGGGACGGGGCACATGACCCGACGCGACGCGGCATGCGGGCGGGCCTCCGGATTAATGGCGATGTGGACGTCGGTTCGGCTTGGGATCTGATCTGCCGGCTTGCCCGAGCTGATGCGGGTCACGTACTCACGTTCCAACCATCGAGCACGAGCAGTGGAGTTATCTTTCATCACTGTCGCAAGCTCGGCAGCTTCCCAGGGGAGACGAACACGTACCCTTGCCCCCCTTTCTTTAGATTCAGTCATTAGGCAAAGAGCTGGTCGAGTGTAGGAGTGTACGTCTTAAAAGTTTTATTAACTGGGAACACGGAGCACGCGGCACATGAGACTGTGGCCGGACGTGCTGCTGGCGGTTGGACTGTGGCTGGACGCGCTGCTGCGACTGCGGCTCTTTGCGCGCGCGGACCAAGGGAGAACTACGATGAAGCTAGCATGTTCGTTCGTCGTTCGGCGGCGAGCAAGATTAGTCGGCATGTTACAAGATTCCCGTTTTTTTCTTTTTAAAAGCCCGTTTTCGGAAGGCCAAAGCATGGAGGAATAAACAAAGGCTAATGTTCACTGGGAAGCATGCACGAAGCCCGGCTCTGGATTAAGAGCGAAAGAGCGTGTCTCGGACAAAACAACAGACCAAAAAGTTTAGTACTCTAGTCTCTAGGTGTCTGTAGCCTCTCGCTACCTGGAATCCGAGTGTGTGCGCGCGCGCATACTGTTGATCCGTGAGATAAAACATGTAATAATGTCGTTCGTCAGATATTTAGAATATGATTGAAGTGAATATAAATTGATGAGATAAATCTTTAGACTGGTTTGAGCAATCTGAAGAGTAATAACCGTACGTTCAGTATATCTTTCTTGATGTTGATTCACTGATTATTTTTTCTGATTGTTTTTGTTATACTCTAGATGGGATCTACTCTGTCTATTTATAGTCGGGGAACCGACTTATAGAGTTTAGCTATATCCTGACTCTAATTGTAAAAGATAGAAACTCCTGATCGTAATTCTGACATATTTTTTAAGTTAACATCCTACTACGAATTATTCTGGAGTTACGATCGGACTCTTTATATGATGCTTTTTGGATCCAACATCTTCATGAGATGTTCTGCTTGATTGATCCTTCGTCTTTAGTGGACCTCCGGTCCAGGGAAAATTGAGGTGGTTACAAATGATAGCTACTGTATCTCAGATGTACATGTCAAAAAACAATATACCGTCTTTTTAATAAAGTGAGTGAACAAGAAAGCTTGATTGATTGACATGAAAATGCCGCCAAGGAACGACAAGAAGAAAAGCCAAAGCCAAATCTAAGAGGGAGGAAAAAGAATAAGAAGGGCAAAATCAATCAACTATTGGAGGGGAGAAAATTCAACCAGGACGGATATTAGAAAATTGTAGAGCTTGGGACCAACAACGCTACCAGATCTCTGACGTGATCATTCTTGACGCCTCATTCATGTCGGTGCTGTTTCTGGTAGACTCACATCATAACTACGACTATAATTTTATCCTGTGATTCTTTTTTTAAAAGATCATGCACGTGCTCGTTTTGTAAGAATACATGAGTACACAAGCCGAGGCTCATAACAACGACCCGGGGTTACATCGAAGAAACTAAACCAGAGCTAGCAGCGACCGGGAAACTAATCTCGCCCTACACCACACCTCAACCTCCTCCTAGATATGCAAGACTAGGGCTACCGGCAGCGAACTGACCCCGGAAGACCCAACTATTATGTTCCAACCAAATTTGCCGCACAACGAGCAGCACCAGGGAATCAAAGGCTTGACGGTGAGGCTTTGACACCCTCTTCCTGGCGTCGATCCACCAACTCACCGCAAGGTCCGTCGGCGTCGGAGTCAGGTGCTGCCATCCACAGCGCCACATGATCTTAAACCATGTTTCCCTGCTAAAAACACAAGCCACGATGAGATGATCCAGGGTCTCGGCCTGCTGCTGACAGAGGGCACACGGGCCATTGTTGCGCAGCCCATACCGCTGAAGGCATTCGGATGTCCAGAAGCGGCCATGATGGACGAGCCACATGAAGAAACAATACTCATTCGGAGCCTTGACCTTCCAGAGCTGATTTGCCCCTAACACCGCCACTTGTCCAAGAAGAAGAGCTCTGTAGGCTGAGCGCGAAGAGTAGGTTCCTGTCACCAACCATCTCCACACAAACTGATCACTCGTACCCGGTGCCAACTGAAGGTCCATCGGCCGTTGGCGGATTTACAGGTATTGCCCCAGCACTGGATTGGTTAGAGCACCCGTGATATCATGGATCCAGGCCCCATTTTCAATCGCTTGTGCCACTGTCTTTCAGCATCGATGCATCGGGATCGCTCCCAGGAGATATGGTGCAAGCTCTGTGATGCTGGACCCGTCCATCTAGGGGGCCGTCCAGAACAGGAGTGCATTACCGTCACCTAGAATGCACCTGATCGAACATATGAAAAAGCTTGTGGACAGGCTATCAGATTGGACCGGCATTGAGCCCCACGGACGCCGGAGTTCCGTGCGCTGCAACCACATCCAATGGAGCCGTAGCGCTAACCCCATGAGCCGCAGGTCCAGAATGCCCAACCCGCCAAGATGACGACGCTGTTGCACCCGCTCCCAGGTGACCAGACATTTCCCGCTCTGGATGACCTCCGTCCCTGACCAGAGGAAGGCAGTCATGATCTTACGAGGGGCTTTGAACAACCATGGCGGAAGCTCGATGCTTATGGCAGTATAGATTAGTAAGGCGGAGAGAGTTGTCGTGACAAGGGTTAAGCGACCGCTCTGATGTAGCAGCTTCCCCTTCCAGATCAGCAAGCGGTCTACCGCCTTGTCAATAAAATACTAGAGTGCTGTTCTTGGCAGCTTGGTCACAGAGAGCTGGATGCCTAGGTAAGTAGTGGGGAACGGCACCACCGTGCACTAGAATAAGCTCGATGCCAAACTGAGCTCCGCATCCGAGCAGCAAATAGGCATCATCTGGCACTTGGTGATGTTGCATGCGAGCCCAGATGCCTCCTCAAAGGTGGAAAGGATGCCACGGAGAAGGCGAAGGTCATTTGTCTTCAGAATGATAAAAATCACTAGGTCAACGACCCCTTAGCTGAATTCCAGAGCCTCTGGTCAGATATGTCCGACCTTCTTCCTTATCCCGGGTTAACCCAGCTTATCCGGCTCCCTAGTTGGGTTCCAGAGGCATTTTTCAGACATGTCTGACTTAACCCGATTCCTCAGTGACTAAGTCCCTGAGTCGGACATGTCCAGATCTCTGACACCCCAATTGATGATGACATCAATACTTCGGCTACAATCATTCATTCTGTTGAGATACTTGGCTTTATCACATGATTACGAGCACAACAATTAAATCATCAGGTAAACTCGTTCTTATGCTCCTCCGCCTATAATATTGAGAGCCGATTACTATCTAATGATTTAACTGTTCTTAGGAATCAAGGAGAGGACAATGGAGAACAAATGGAACATTAAAAAGGTGCTGGAGAGCCAAGGAGACGTGCACGAGAAGGTGGCGAATCAATCCAATTCGGAATTGCCGGGTTCGAGTCCAACTCAGAGTCCAGGAACACCTCGTATTCAAATTGATGTCCAGATTGCATACGACCTCCGTTTTGGACATTCTACATATTCACAGAAAGCTAAGTAGATAACCTTTCCAATGGCACTGGTGTCATGCCCAACTAAAATCAGAGTCGTCTGAAATCATTAAAATAATACTAATTTTCAGAACCATTTTTGGTGCTGTGCCACCATTTTGGCTCGATGGGCTGTGTATCCAGTTGGAGTCCATTAGAGATGCATTCTTGGGTTCAGTCATGACCCTAGACCCTTTATATTCAGTAGCCACCATCATTTTATGCGGGTTTTGCTTAGATTAATCTGTCAAGAACAGTTTCACCGATATTCGGTTTGTAAGACCCCAACTTTCATGAGCTAATCATTCATCTGCAATTTAAGATTATTCTTTCTTGTTCTTGCTTGTGTTCTCGATTCACTTGCAGGGACATAACCTTCTTGGCGAGGCCAATTCGTATGCGCACGGGTTGGTAACCAACAGAGACGTCATGTAGTGACTGCACGGGTTCAAACTGACGCTGTTCGGAGCCTTCATCATCAACGTTGAGATCTCCACCAATCAACTTACTCTGTACCTCTCAAAAGATCAGGACTCATCCTACTATCAACTGGTATCAGAATTTGGGTTTCCCGTGAGGTATACTTGTGTGTTTTTTAGTTTGTTTACTGCTTTCATACCGAGATCCACCAAAAAAGCCAAAAAAATCATATCTTCTGCTATCCTATAACCCTTAGAGCCATAAATTTTTGTTTTAGTTACTTTGTTGAGTTTGTGTCCATCGTGGTTGAGTCTTGTTGCTTGTTAGATTCGTGTTCTTAGTTTTAGTATTTTGCTCCGTGCTTTGTTTGTACCGCTCATCGATTCCACCTTCCCAAATAACAAACCGATCCACCATATTAATTGGTTTGCCTTCGCTAGCCTTCTTGTATGAACTCTCGCTTCACCAACCCTAGATTCATTGTGAAACCCTATTTAAGCCTTTCTATCCATTGGATCAACCTTTGCCATCACATACAACCCGTTTTTGCCTTACCCGATTTCGATTCTGAGTCAGATTTCACCTTCCAAAACCGTGACCCGGATGCGCTTCGGTAAAACGGTCATAACTTTTGCATATGAACTCAGATTGAGGTACTTTTTTTGGAAATTGGGTAGAATCAAATTTTGCATCCAACCAAATCCTACCCTAGTCGGGTTTGCCCACGGGAAGATGCCCAAATTCGACTTCTAAGGCACCTAACTCAGAGTCGAGATGATGCTTGAAATTTTGTGCTAAAAATTGTGAAATTTCTATAGGCCGCACCTTTTGTCCAATTGAGCTAAAAATTGGTGTGCTTCCTATTTAAGTGATACAAAATCAGAAAAAATATCAAAAAAAAATTAAGAGCAAAAAATGCAAAATTTGGATTTCTACTAGTGGCCTGACTGCGTGGTGAGCTCCGTTGAGCTTTCGTGTGGATTGTGCTATGTTGTTTCTTTCTTTGTGATCTGCTGTGCATTCCTTGTTCACATTCTTTTATGTATCTTGTACTAGGCTTTGAGCACTTGTTAGATCAGCAACAGTTCTTGCTTTGAACATTCATTCAACCCAGTTTTACTGCTTTGAAATTTGCTTATATTAGCCACCATATTTTACCTTCCAAGCTACACCTTCTCTTGACCAGCACATGTTTACCTTTCAGTCACCCCACGCTCTCCTGGTTACCTTCACGACCACCGGTTGCCACCTGCAGCGTAAGTAAAACACTCGTAAGAGCGGGGTAAGATGCCTGAGAGAGTGTGTGATCCCACCAACCCTTAGTTCCTCCTTGCTAACGCTAACCATCTGCTGCTATATTTTATATTCCACTAACTATGCCTCCCAGGAAACAACCACCACAGCAGGACCCAGAGGAAGAGGATGATGCCTTGGTTACCTCCAAATAGTTCAAAGAGATGATGCACATGATGGAGTCATTGACCGCGTCCATGAATGAGACGTTCAACAAGACTACTACGTCCATAAATGAGATGTTCCACAAGTTCCAAGCATCCACTGACACAACACTTGAGCGAGTGCAACGTGGTATTGCGGCTATGGCTGACTGAGTCTAGACCTTGGAGACTCAACTGCCAATTGCGGCAACTGACCCGAATGTGGCGATTGACTCAAATATTGTAGCAGCTGACACATGTTGATAATGATCCATTCGCTGAAGATCCAGGGGTTGACAATGATGAGCACCCCGAGCTTCCTGATCCTCCTCCACGCCCATGTCGACCCTTCAACTGATAAGGTATGGAAGGTAATCCAAATCACCACAACCAACACTATGTTCACAACGATGATCCTTTTGGTAAAGTTAAATTTTCTATCCCTCCTTGTGCTATTTTTGTTATTTTGGTTCCTAAGAAAAATGGTACTTGGCACATATGTGTTGATTGTCGAGCCATAAACAATATTACCATTCGCTATCGCTTCCCTATACCTAGGTTAGATGACATGCTTGATGAGTTAAGTGGTTCTATAATTTTCACCAAGATTGATTTACAAAGTGGTTACCACCAAATACGAATGAAACTAGACGATGAATGGAAAACTACTTTTAAAACTAAGTTTAGCTTGTATGAGTAGTTAGTAATGCCTTTTGGATTAATTAATGCACCTAGCACTTTTATGCGCTTGATGAATGAAGTTCTCCGTTCATTTATTGGTAAATTTGTGGTAGTTTATTTTGATGATATCTTGATTTACAGCAAGTCATTGGATGAACATATTGAACATTTACGTGCTGTTTTTGGTGCCTTACGTGAAGCACGTTTGTTTGCTAACCTTGAGAAGTGCACCTTTTGCATCGATCGAGTTGCTTTTCTTGGCTATGTTATGACTCCACAGGGCATTGAGGTGGATGAAGCCAAGATTGAAGCTGTAAAAAGCTGGCCGATTCCTGCAACTCTCACACAACTTCAGAGCTTTCTTGGCCTTGCGGGGGCATTTCGTGAGAGATTTCAGCACCATTGCTGCACCTCTCAATGACTTGACAAAGAAGTGTGTTCCATTTTATCGGGGTGCTGTACAAGAATATTGTTTCAACACTCTCATCGACAAGTTAACTCATGTACCGCTACTCCAACTTTCCGATTTCGGTAAGACTTTTGAGCTTGAATGTGATACAAGTGGAATTGGAATTGGTGGTGTGCTGCTACAAGAAGGTAAACCCATTGCTTACTTTAGTAAAAAATTGAGCGGATCTTCACTGAATTATTCGATGTATGATAAGGAATTATATGCTTTGGTTCATGTTTTAGAGACTTGGCAACATTATCTT
>VSTD030004986.1:0-10001 GCA_008808055.3 Sporobolus alterniflorus | reverse complement strand
CTTAGACTAGGGTTGTGAATATCACTGAACCTAAGCCTAGCAGATTTTCCAGAAATAGCATCACTAAACTCAACCTTTTTAAAGTTTCTCGTATCAATGGATTCAGGTAAGCAAGATTTAGAGAGGTGTAGAAGCCCACTTAAGTGGGAGAAATCACAACCAAATGACTTCCCGAACAGACGAAACTTCACAAATGACTTCCTATTATTCTCAACTGTTTCAAAGGTCATAAGAAATTCAAGCGTTAAGAGACGCGGACCTAAACAAGGCTCGTCTTAGAGTTTTCCCTATCTATTGGTCCGGAGGATGGTGGGAAGCTCTAAGTCCAAACCAACCCTCTCAAGTAAGTTCACATTGTAGACATGAGTGTGAGCAAACTCTTGATGGCAGAGGGACTCGTACTTCTCCATCTCCTCAGTGGTGTGGATGGAGATGTCATCGCCGTCCGTAGCTTCTGGAACGTCATCATATGCAAGATAACGTCTCGACCCCACGGTCCCGTGTGGCGATGGCATGAAGGATGAAGACCGCGGTGAGTCTTGAGATCCGTTGTCACTAAAGCGTGAACCAGAGCCTCGGCTGGACAGGCTAGACGAGAGCGCTCGCTTCACTCCACTCAACAACTTCTTCATCCTGCACAACACTTGCAAAAACAACACACAATAAGAAATACCTACCACCCTAGGTGTTAGCGTTAGCATTAACCGAACGGGTGGAAGGAAACAAAGGGTTGTATAGAGAGATTGTAAGCGATGAAGCTAGAAAGAAAACTTCCTTGACTCGACTTTAAACAATAAGACTCTTATACTAACTTAAAGAAGCTAAGAACATAGAGAGGGATTCAGGAAATTTGAGGTTGCTTGAGAGATTGTGGGATGAAGAAGGAAGCTCTCCTTGGCAACCCTTTTATAGGGGAGCCAAGGGGTGGGTGGCCGGCCAAGGATGGTGGCCGGGCGTCCAACCCATGTGGCCATTACCCCTCTATTGTCCCAAAGGTGTGGTGGTTGAGCTAATGAGGGAGATAGTGGAGGGGAAAGGAGGAAAGGAGGGAGAAGGTGGCCGGTCGGCCACCAATCTTTGGCCGACCGGCCATGCTTGGCCTTCACTCAATCCCTGCTTTCATCCTCCACTTCATCTTGCACCTATCATGCTCACTCCACTGACCAAAAGCATCAAAAGTAAAGCAAATTTCTTTCATCCTTTTCCAAAGTTCTTTTTATTTATTTTTAAATTTTTATTTTATTTTTAGATGCAATGATGAAATAAACATGTTGTGGAAAAGGAGTAAACAAAAATGGTGGATGAAAGGGGAGAGAAATGCAAATGGTGGAACAAGGGTGGAAAATGAAATGCGAGATAACTACCGGTTTATTCTCCCGGTGAGAGCATTACATTTTAGGTCTGTGAGCAAGACTGTCTCCATACCTGAAGATTGAGATCACCGGTGTGACTGGAGAACTTGTCTCAGTAGGCGTGGCATTCTTGATGCGTTGAAAATTTTTGGTAGAAAAATTCTTGACAGCGCTGGGCTTCTTATCCTTACTGGCTCCTCCCAGAGATCCTTCAGTGGGATTTGGAGCCTTTTCCTTGAATACAATGAAGATGGACCTCACACTCTCTTGAACGGGGGGGGGAGAGGTTGCATGAAACCTTGGATACCCAATTGTGCTTCAGTTCTGCTTATCATCCTCAGACTGATAGTCATACCAAAGGAGTAAATCGGATTCTTGAAGATATGCTGAGAGCTTGTGCACTGCAATATGAAAGAAGTTGGAATAAAAGTTTGTCGTATGTCGAGTTTTCCTACATAATAGCTATCAAGAGAGTTTGAAGATGGCGCCATTCGAGATGCTATATGGTCATAGGTGCCGAACTCTGTTGTTTTGGAGTGAGACTGGAGAACGAAAGGTTTTTGGACTCGACATATTGCAGGAAGCCGAGAAATAAGTACATATTGTGAGAGAGAATCTATGAGTTGCGCAGTCAAGGCAGAAGAGCTATGCCGATTATAGGCGAAGAGAGTTGAGCTTTGAAGTTGAAGATTTTGTATATCTCAAGGTGTCAATTATGAGAGGTTTGCGCTGTTTCAAGGTACGTGGCAAGCTCGCACCTAGGTTTATTGGCGCAATCAAGATTACAGAGAAGGGATGTGAAGTAGCCTATCAATTGAAGTTGCCACCGCAATTGTCAGATGTGCACAACGTGTTCCATGTCTACCAAATTGTGGAAGTGTTTGTGTGTGCCTGAAGAACTAATACCTATGGAAGATCTAAATGCTAGTGAAGATCTCTCTTATCAAGAGCACCCTGTCAAGATTCTAGAGATGTCTGAGAGAGTCACCTAGAACAAGAAGATCAAGATGTGTAAGGTGCAATGGAGTCACCATACTGAGGAAGAAGCTACTTGGGAAAGAGAAGAAGAGTTGAAGGCAGAGTTTCTAAGTTTCTTTTCTGATCCATCTGAATCTCAAGGGTGAGATACATTTTAAGGTGGGAAGGTTTGTAACACCCTGATTTTCAGAAAGAATAAAACCCTTAGAAATTAATTATTTAAGCAAATAATTATGTTTGATGCATTTAGGCTGCTACATATTTTATTTTTTTGGTTGATGTGTGCTCTTGTATTTTATTTTGTGAGTTGGAATCGTTCAAAACTCAAATTTGATTTGAATTCAAATGAATTGAAAACTACGAAAAGATTTGGAAATAAGAAAGGTTTTTCTTTTCTCTATTTGGCCATGGGCCAAAATTGATTTTCCCCAGAAATGGCCCAGCCGGACTGCCCCTTCCCCACCCCTGCTCGGCCCAACACGACCCACCAGTGCCGGGTTAACCCTGCATCGTGTTCTTCACGGTGGATTTGATCCCCTTTCCGTTTTGAACCGATTTTTTGTGATTTGAAGCTATCTTTGAGGTAAAACGCGATGGAGTCCGCGTTGGCTACGATTTGGGATCAAATCCCCTATATATTGTAACCTCTATCGTTGTGATTCGCACCCACAAGCTTGAAACCTTAGCCCTCTTTCGAACTCGAGTTTCCGTCGATCCTCTCATGAATTGAAGCAGCCGACGAGCTTGAGGAGAAGCTGCTGCCCCCACCAGAAGCCTTTTGGCCAATGGAGGATCATTGGAGGAGCCATACATCGAACCATGGAGGAGGATGAAACCTCACCACCACCACCAGCCATCGGGGAGCCACGAAAGCCACTGAGGATTGCCGGGTAAGCTTGCATGTGTTTCCCTGTTCGTTTTGACCTAAACCACATCGAAAACCGTGCGCTGAGGGCCAAGATCACTGGAGCTATGCCGCCGCTAAACTAGAGCCCTGCTGCGCCACTGGTCAGGAGCCCCCACCCCGTTGGATCCCGTCTCTGCCATCCATTTTTGAATCAACGCGTGAGATTAGGCCCCGCGTACCCCCTTCGCTCCATCTTTTCTCAGACGCTCATCCTTGGGCCAATGACTACCGATTTATGATGGTCCATAGACCCATGCGTCGTGCCTTGTGGACCCGGTCCATGGTGCCATGGACTTATTCCACACCTTTCTCAATAAAAAATAATTCATTTTCTAGAAAAATTGCCGAAGCCTTGAAATTTTGCAAAAACACCCTTGATCATTTCCAAAAGTATGTTTTAGTCCCTATAATTTTACATTTAGGTCCATGTTTTAGTTTTTCTAATTACGATTAGGTCGCTACCTTAATTAATCTTATTTATTTTAATTACCTTTTTAATCTATTAACATCAAACCTTTCTTTCCGGTTGCATACCTCGAGTAATACGCCATTTATTCTGAAAGAATATTATAATTCAGCTCTCTTGCCACTCCATAAGGGAAATACAAACACCTCACCCCAAGATTAGGGGTGAGGAAAATAATCTAAGAGCAAGAATCAGTACCTCAATCGAGGAGACAAAGATCAAGATAGCTGGAGCGAAAGAATCTCTTAGCCCGCTGGTAGCTTATCCTTTGGTAGACGAGCCACGGAAAAAATATACATGATGCCCTACTCACAAGGTCGAGAGGTGAACCACCTTCCGAGGGTGGAAACTTCAGAGCAAATATGAGCTTCAGTGCATGGTAAGCAATGCCATGCACACAATCAGCCAAAAGAAGGCGAAGGGTACATGAGAATCGGTGCCAGCATCCATGGTAAGCAATGCCATGCAAAATCCCAAGGACGTGCCCTGATGGTGATCTGAGGTATAAACATTCTTGGTTGGGGCTAGTACACACTAGCAATGCCAAGCCCTGAAGCTGGGACTTGGAACAAACAAGGCCATGATTGCATCGGTTGGGCCTTGGGAATATCAACGGCTTTAGGTTCAGATGTGACTAGCTGCAGCAATGGGAATCCAAACATAACACCTTTCTTTCCGGTTGTGTACCTCGAGTAATATGCCATCCATTCTAAAATAATATTATAATTTGGGACTCCTCCATCATGCAACTCCTAGCTTGAGAAGCGTCTGGGCGAACCAGCATAATTGAAGGCAGGGTTGCAATCTAGATAGCTTGTCAACCAGTCAAAAGTGAACTTGTGGTCAAGTTTCCCACACCAGGAGTAAGGCACAACTCGCAAGCAAGTCATGAGAACGCTTTCTCGTGACAACGACTCTTCAGGGTAGGCACAATCACGTTTAGGCGAAAACGGACCAGGTCCAAAGATAAGTAAAGATAAACTCACCAACAGAGTGATTGACTTAGCAAAGCCGTCGAGAGGGGAGTGACATGAAGGCGTGTCATGCGATGAACCAAAGGAGCATGAACAAAAAGGCAGATCCAATGAATGAAGTTCCCCATAGACTTCAATATTGATTAATGACCACAAGGTTATTGACGAGGGGGCAACTTGGTAGGTATGAGTGAAAGTGAACCAACAATTGCTTACCGATGCAGGTCTATAGGGTATTGCTGATGATTCTGGATCAGAAATTGAGGGAAAGGTGAAATCCGCCATAAAGGAGATTTGTCCAATCCAGGGATGGCAATTTTGACCACATGACGAGGTCCAAGGGTGGATGAGGGTAATCGACATAGAAGGCATGTGGTCATTGTGGAAGAACCAAGATGTGCATTCATGTGGTGAATCAATACCATCTTATGGAAGAAGAAACTTTGATGCCAACTGACAAGATCTCGAGGTTGACTCTTCAACCACAATAATAAAATAAGCATAGTCGTACACTTCTGAAGCATCATGGCAAGTGATGAGGTTTGGCTCTGCCAACAAGTTCTAAAAATGACACTTCTGGTACTGACGTAAAATCTAACTTGACAGCGGGCAACAGTCAGAAAATACAAAACTGGTACTATTGTGGTTGCATTCAGACCAAGAGTTGAATACCAAAGATATAAAGGACTTCCTCTACCTTCCAACGGGTATTCATGTGCCCTCATACGATCAATGGTTCAGGAGATATGTTTTATCGAATTTGACAAATGCTGCTGGAATTCTAAGCGGGACATATTGGAGGGAACTGACTATTTTGAATTTTGACCAAAAATTTAAATGAAAACTCATGAAACTTTGAATACCAAACGCGTAAACATCCTTGTCAGATTTCCAATGAATATTTGCATGCCTCACTCTGATAAACAGAGCAATGGTCAGGGCCATTGGAAGACAGCGCGTGGCAAACTTTTAATGGAAAGCTAGAAATAGATTGAGTTTTCAAAGACGGAAGAAGATTTGGTTCAAGAACGGAACCACAATAACAAATATGAAATAAGGAGGATGCTTTGCAATCATTCCCGATCGGGTTGGATGTGGAAGTTGAAACGAGGAACATCGAAGCTATGGAGTCTTCTTAGTGGCAAACCACCATCGGCAAGGAAGGACTGGATCGGAAGAGTATGAAGGTCTGGATGATCTTCTCCGATGAAGGATGCTCTTCAAAATTGACTAAAGACTTGGAAGCTTGATTTCTTGAGTATTTAAACTTGGGTCTTTGCATAGTTTAAACGTGATGATCGGGGATTTAGGATAACTCAAGGATCAAGATTTGCATTTTTATCTTGTTAATTAGGTTCAACCATTTTAACATGCAATGCATGTCTTATTCATCCTCACAAAATAAAAAGGGTAGCCCACTATTACAGGCTATGCGCAGTCAGTGGCAAAAGTGCGCTCAACAGAAGTTTTCTAACGATATAATGCGAGTTAGTGTACTTGCAGAAGATGGATCACAACAATCATCGACCTTCACTCATGCCCATATAGGACCAGCACCGAATTGCCCAATCATGCCCATAAAGGACCAATAGCAATGTACCCACTCATTCCTAGACTGATAAGCTTCATAAACAACAAATTAAGCTGAAACAATCCCAAAAATCACTCGGCTTACCTTAGCTAGCACAATTTTGTAGTTGCATAATTTAAACACTATTAGATTACCACCTAAGAAGCTATTATAGTCCTTATGTGGGTAGAACATGTTCCTCACCATAAAAACATTATTGGTCATTTTTAAGGTTCGTTAGCGTGCACTCAACTTCGATATTGCTCTGATACCAACTATAACACCCCAATCGTAAAATGACAGGTTGTTAACTAGGATCATGTCAAAGTATTCTTGATGGAGCAAGAATACACAAGTACACACCTACAAATCATAAATTAAGTGCTCTGAATATATAAAATATTAAAACTTTGGTTCAAGTTTTGATACAATAGAGTTTTGCAATGGAAATTACACGTAGATGCGAAAGCGAAACACTCGACGATACAAGGGTAACACCATGCCCTAAGATTATACCCTCAGCAGCGGTCAACGCCTATGTGCCCCCCAAGTACGGGGTCCAACCGTCCTGAGTCTGGACCTCCTACTGGTAGCCAACCTCGGCATCACCGGAAGGAAGAGGAGAACTATATGCACACCATTAGATCAACAAGGCAAAGATTGAGCAACTAAAGCTCAGCAAGACTGACCCATCAATGTGGCCCTAAATAGCTAACTCATAGACATGCAAGGCATTAAGGTTTGATGGGCTAAAGACACAATGACTAGCAGTTAATCCTTACGTTCAATATTTTAGCCATTTTTATTAAGGCAGATATTAGGTTTGCAACTATAAGCTATAACATGCATAAAACAAGCATCGTCAAGTTAACTAACAATATTATTAAAGTAATACAATAATAATCATGATAAACATAACCAACCATCCATCCAAATACAGCAAGGCACACTATGAAATGACAACAACGAGCAAGCGGTCACTTATATTTGAGAGTGTCACAGTGATTCGAATCAGTATACACCCTACAGGGGAAGGACCTAACCAACACATCATATGTGTGGCTCCACGGGTCTCATGTACGACAATCATCCCTACTAGGTCAAAATTGGGTCTCTGCTCCCGGGATGAAGTCTTGGCTCCCAGCGATCGTCCAACCCGGCCATCATCCTGGGCTGCCTCATTCTCCCTCCATAAACCACCTCAAAGTAGGGAGGGACAGTTCAACAAAGTAGTTACTAAGCTACTAGGTTTATCGGGTCCCATAAAACCCGATATGCGGTCAGTAAAATTCAAAGCTTATCCATTGGGGCCAAAATGACGTATTCCTTAATCAACACAGGCAAGAGCTACCACCTTGGAACCTCAGAATTTCCACAGCCCACTCCCCACCCTTCCTTTCCGAGTGCTCCACTTTCCCCTATCTATCCCGCTCGGTCACAACAACAACATAAATATAAACCGCTACTCATCATAGCCAAACTATTCTTCTAATTCATGACCACACATCTAGTCATATAAAGGTAAAACATCTACAACAAGGATAATATACGAAGGGTACTACCATGCAACCTATCACCATCATCTAAGAACCCTATACATAATGCACAATCAACACATGCATATAAAGTAAATCAAGACACATTATTCATTTATATAGGTACTATATGCACCGGGGTTTGCCTTGCCCAAAGAAAAAAGAGTTAGCATCCATGGTGCTTCACAAGGGTGTCCCCCAATCTCCTCTACAATGGCTTTCTTCTCAGTGGGAAACCTTCACGATGATGGTGCCTACATGCGTTGACATGCCAATTTATATTTAAAATAGACTCAGACAAGATCTCACTTTAAACCACTCAAAACAAGTGCTACTGCCCATTTTTATATTTTTCTTGGACCAAACATGAATTTAGAAGAATAATGGAACTGGTTTCATGGTTTTTTGACAAGAAATGAATTTGATATGAATTGTTGAAGTTTGAAATAGATTCAAATTACCCTGGAAAAAGAAAAGGATTAAAATTAATCTCGTGGCCACTGGGCCGAAACCATGCATGTGGTCCAATGCGCACAGTGTGAGCGGCCTGCTCGGGCGGACCACACAGTGGCACTCCACTTGGCCTGGTGCAGCCCACAAGCGATGGGCCGGCCCACAAGGCACGTGACCCACGCACGGCCAGCGAGCACACGACGCCCAGTGCTAGCGCTGGAGCAACACGGCTGGCGGTGGTGTGGCGTTGCACCGGTGACCCTATGATCTTAGTGGCAAGCACCCCTGAAGCACAGTGCACCCACAAGGCAAGTCCACGAGAACCACCTCTCACTGAAAGGAGATGGCGGTGTGGAGGGGTGGCTCACCAGCGATTCAAAGGTGGTGTGACAGCGGCGGTCGATGGCGAGGTCCGAGTGACCTCCTGGTGAACTTGTACGACCGGGGTGAGGTCAGGAGCACGCCGTGACAAAGAAATGTGGACGAGATGATGCCGACTACTTGCTTACCGAAAAGAGGATCTTAGTGGCGGCTTAGCACTGGCGCGGTGGTGCTCCGATAATAGAGAGGTGGTTCTGGTAGTTTAGAGGGCTTCTATGAGGTGTGGTACCTCAATTGGACATGCGCACGGTGAAGGAGTGGTCAGGTGGCCTGCCCACAGGGAGCGGCGGTGGCTAAAATAGGGGACCGACAACGGATGGCTTACCGAAGGGAAAAGGTGGCGGTGAGGGGGTGGACAGTGGCACATGTGCCTTTCTTATAGGCATATAGCTCAGGGGGAAAAATGGGCGGTCAGAGCGACAACCGATCACAGCATGCGGGACAACACCGACATTGGCGTCCAAAGGGGGCGTGGGCACACAAGCAGGTGGCGGTTGGTGAGCTTCGGTGACAATGTTGGACAGTATGCAGAGGTTCTTAAAGGCGTGCTGGACAGGTGCTTAGGCGCGGGCCCAGTCAGTGACAAACGCAGGGTGCAACAGTGGCACTGCTACAGGCAGGCAATCGATGGGCCGGTGCGGCAGGCGAGGGCGAACACTGAGCGGGTGGCCATGGGCAATGACTTCAAATGGTGAGCCAGTCGGGGCTATTGCTTGGTTGATTGCAGGTTGCTCGGGGATCAACGATGAGGTCGGCCTAATCGGTGGCGCTGTGGCGCAGTCAAGGTGCTGGGGGGGGGGGGGGCAGGCGAGGCATGCAGTGAGAGGGTGATGTTTGGTGCCCTTTGCCTGGCCTGCCTCAGTGAGGAGGATATGCCCTTAGGGCGTGGTGCACTGGCCACTATGTCCAATAGCTGCAGGTGAGGGCGGAGCTGGCATGGGAGTGGTCGACGCGGTGTAGCACGAAAAGCACCCGTTGATCCGACAGAATACTTTTACACACTTCTGAGGTGTGCAATAGGATATCACTACAAGGCTTTTTAATGGCTTAATCTAGTTTGCAGCGCACCCGCTAAGGTTTCGCCGGAGGTGTTAGTCCAGACCACCAAGGCCCCCTCTTGCACCGTGTGGTTCTCAGGAGAGTCCACTCCTTTACCCACTCATTCCCAACCAGACGGATCTATAGAGAGACACTCTACCTGCTCCACCGATTAGTATGCCAAACTATCTTCTACCACATACTCTGATAGGTTGTACCCATACAGGCTCATGGTTGCGCTGTTTTCATGGGCAGTCGCTTCATGAAATGGTACTTAGTTTTGGGTATGATGACTAACCTGTCACACCCCATTCCGAGATAGCGGAAACGAAGCCTCCATACATGTG
>VSTD030004985.1:0-10001 GCA_008808055.3 Sporobolus alterniflorus | reverse complement strand
TAACAAATGACTTACCACCCAGTGTGTTCAGAGAACACTTAACCGACAAGAGTTTAAGGGAGAGCCTATGATCTTGGATATAAAGGGGCCTAGACAAGAATCAAATTTAAAATAGAAAGGTGTATCGTGGTCATTGTGTCTGATAGTACGTAACCGACTGTCATGATGCAGTGCGCCCTGTGCACTGATTTGTGAATAAGAGAATTGTCGAGTTAAAATGAGATATGGAGATCAAGGAGGAGAATATAAGGAAGGTGATCTCCCCAAATGGAAGGACCTCCATCACGTGCCCTGATCGGGGGCGCCTGTCATTCTTGTGGCAGTGGGCCCCATCTCACGTAGCGCAATATTAAAAGGGGGGCACACTGGGGCACGGGAACCAACGTTCATCATGCCCACAATGCCCCCATAAACCATAGCTAATCGATCTGATCACGAAGGCGCTGAAACGAGGGGAACCGCTCACTGCGCTGCTGACCACCGACTCCTACTATGATCACCGCCGCCGTCATGTCATCTTCTTCATCGGCTCAAGGTATCTCTAAGTAATCGCTAGGCTATAGCTTGGATCGTAGATCAAGTTCTTGTAGGTCAGATCTACATTAGGGTTTAGGGTTCTTGATCTAGATGTTTAGGGTCCATGGTTAATCTTGTTCAAGTGATTTACCTGCTAGATCTAGCGCCTAGTCAAAGAACTACACCCTTCAGATAAATCAGGAAATCCTCGTCCACGGGTCCAGTGAAAGCTTCACACTGCCCTCTGCTTCAGTCCATGGCGGCGCTCGTCATCTCTGGACGGTGGTTCCAAGACACATCCAGAACCGTGGTCCTGGTCATTTCGATGTAGCGCCATAGCTCGGGCTCACCGACAGCGACGCGCCGCCACGCCGTGCAGACGCACTCAGCCCCCAGCATGACCTCGTGGCAGGGTCCCAATCTGAGGAAGACGCCGACGAGAATGTCGCGGGGCAGCGCCGCCCAGTCCCTTGCTTCCTCCTCTGGGGGCGAGCCTTTCTCGTGGCGGCGAGAGGAGGAAGGCATGGCTGAGATTATATAATCTCTTTGGCCAGTTTGGAGCTAAGGTGATACGGGGTTTTTATAGGGCATCAGTGGATGAAGGTCCGCGGTCGCTTCGTATTCTCTTCATCATAGCTGAACCGTCAACTCTGTGTGCATGCTTAATTTGGAATTTTAATTTACCCGTCGTTAAATGCATTGTTTGCGAAGTGGAAAGAGATTTCCATTAACGGGAGACTGACTGAAGGTCAGCAGTCACCAACATGTTTACCGACCTGAATAAACTCTCTGTAGTAGTATAATGCAATTTCGAGATCCTCCGCGCGTCGCTCTGCTATTTTTCTTGACCCACCCGTTCGCAGAAGCGTTCTTAACGTTGAAGACAAGCCACAACGTGCGGGTGCCCAGCCTACTGACTAAAGTTTGGTTTCTATCAAGCTATTTTTTTAGGGAATTTCTATCAAGCCAGCTATTCAGTCTGCCTCGGCAGAACATATAAACTCAGAGTAAGAATGCATAAGCTTTGTATAAAGTAGTTAAGCCAAAGGGAAATCTCGACTAACTGAAGACCAACCAAACCTAAAGATCAGCCCGCAACGACTCATCACAAAAGTAACGTTTGCCAGTTTTTAACGCCATAGCAGAAACGTCAAACGCGTCTGATACATTTATGATCAGCCAGCACTGGCTTCCATCAAACAGAGAAGCAAGAAGGGAAGCATAGATAAGCTCTAAGAAAGCAGCCGCAGCATTAGAATACAGAACTTAGAAGTATAGCTGACAGTATTTGTTATAAGCAGGTCGTTCATCACAAACCAGTTAGTCTTGCCAAACAATGTATTGGGGTGGAAGGATATCTCAAACTCGTAACCGGCAGTGGAATCATGGGGTACGTAGCTTCAACGTATTGATGTTGCCACACTTTGAGCGGACAGCGGCGGCGTCCATGGTAACATTGAAGCAGTGACGAATGTCAAGTGACTCGAGGTAGGGGCAGAACGGGCTGAAGGGAGCGCAGCTCATGCATCTTTGCGTGTTGGAAATAAACACGCCATGTGCGTGTGTGCGGGGTGCGTGCGTGAGTCTTTCCGCCCCATCTGTTAGAATCTACGATCATGTCATGGTAGTGTTCCTGGTGTCAGTGCTTGCCTTGCGACTGTCCATGGCGAGTGCAAGTGTGCGTGGAGGTGTCTTAGCGTGCGCAGCATCTATGTGTCGCACCATGTCGGGCAACAGTCTAGGTGCGGGTGTGAGTTCGTTCCGCCCCAGCGGGCAGTAGATGGAGTCTAGGACCATGTCAAGCACGTGTGCAGGTGCGTTGCGCAACTGTTTGAAGTGGTAGAACGGGTCATAGGAGAGAGTGGTGTGTGTGACGCCGTTACTTGCATGTGAAGCCGCCATGACAGCGATGAACGACTGGTTCATGCACTGGTTGTGCCAGTCCTGTGGAATGGGTGATCTGGATGGCATGGAGGTTAGCTCCTCATCCAACAAGTAGCCCACGTGATCCTCCTTTGTAGTTCGCCAGTCCAGTGAATAAGAAAGCCAAGATACAGGAGCAATCAACTCCGTGGCGTTCATCATCGAAAAACCTATTGCTCATCTTCCTCCTCAGGCTTGTGCGTACGTTTTGAGCTATTTACTAAGGCTTTTGGTTCCGGCTGCGCCAACATTGCGACCCCTTTGGCTTCTTCATCCTTGTCAGAACCACCACCTTCCATATGTTGAAAAGGCAGTGTTTACTCAACCTGAAACACTTGAGATTTGGGCATGATTCACCGATGACTCCATATGCCTCTCCATATATATTGCCACTGAGAGATCGAGCTCTAGTTCCTCTCAACCTGAAACACTTGAGATTTGGGCATGATTCACCGACGATTCCATATGCCTCTCCATATATATTGTCACTGAGAGATTGAGCTCTAGTTCCTCGAGCAGAGGAAACTTTCTCATTGCCTCCATACTTTCTCATTGTCACTAAGAGATCGAGCTCCAGGCCCTTCAGCATGGGCGCCCTGCAAATTCGGCCGATGAGTGTACACTACTACGATCTGGTGCTGTAGCAACACATCCATTTTACTGTAGCAACATGTATAATTTGTCCCACTGCTACAGTAACCATGCGTCATAGTAATGCCGGGCAGAATTGATGTCAGCGGCCCATGAAGTCAGTAGCGACGGGCGAAAGCTGATGTCAGTTATACCCATCGCTATTGAGGACCACAATAGCGACAGGCAATGCTGACGTAATCAATGTTCATCGTTGCTATGGCCGTTCAAATATGAAGCATTGCGCCTCTTTACTGAACAGTCACGCGCGCCTCTTGCAATGGATGCTGAGACTCCATATAAACCGGAATACCGATACTTTTGGTAGTCGAGAAGAAGATGAGTCTCCACCAGAGACCACATGGCGAAGGATTCTAATGACTTCCAAGGAGAACAAGTGCACGTATGCCGATTATCACTATCGAGAAGAAGAGGAGGCGACGGAGGAGTCCACGGCGACGTCGAAGAAGCGACGGGTGAGCGACAATGACAACTCCTCCTCCTCCTCCTCATTAACCGATGACTTTTCATTGGAGGAGGAGGTCTCTTCTGAGGAGGCCCACCCAATGCGCTTGCTCTGACGACGGTGACACCACCAACTCGGAGAACGACTCCATTAGAAACGATGGGGACACCTTCGATGATGGGAGCGCCAGAAACGACGGGAGCAACGATCAGTTATCTGACAACACCTTCGATTAGTTAATTAGTTGTAGTATTACTCTATAGTTGTAGTATTAGTATTATGTAATATTGTGTAATCTTGAATGGATCAATCAGTTCTCAATCATTAAATATATCAATCTATTCTAAATCTCTGTTCTTTAAAAAGTCTATAGCAACGGACCTTAACCACAGTAGTGATGGGCTTTGATCAGTAGCGACGGGCATATCAGTAGCGATGGGCGTGCTGACGTCACTACGCCCATCGCTACTAATCAGCAGTAGCGACGGGCGTGCTAATGTCACTATGCCCGTTGCTAGTAATCATCAGTAGCGACGGGCATGCTCACGTAATCAATGCCGCCTGTCGCTACTATTCTTCCTTTTAATCACACGACTTCCCCTTAAACCCTAATTCTGTCGGTATCATTTCGCCGCCACCCGATCGCCCGCCCTCTCCTAAACCGCCTCCACAGTCGTCAGGTCCTCACCGGCCGCCTCCCCTACTGCCACTAGGTCCATGTCGGCGCCTCACCGACCACCTCCTCGATCACCGTCAGATTCACACCATGCACCCGCTCCTCCACGTCCACCTCCACTGCCATCGGGTTCAGCAGCTAGTAGAGCGATTGGTAGTTAGTAGAGTGATTGGCTAAGACAAAGGAGGAGGTAGCCAAGAAGGTAGAGGCCGAGCAGATTACTGGTGACTGGTCCTATATGCCAATTGCTTAGCTTTTGTTGAATTTGATGCTTCTGTTTAGCTTTTGTTGAATTTGATGTGTATGTATGAACTCTATGTATGTATATTATTAGATGCATGAACTCTACGTATGTTTTGCTTTCGTTGAACTTGATGCATATTATTAAATGCAGATTGTGTTTTCTTTCAGAAACTATATGTAGATTGTGTTTTTTTTACAAACTGAATGTAGATTGTGTTTTCTATCTAGTAGTGACGGCTGAGCTGACATCAGAATTCCCATCGCTACTATGGACTCTAGTAGCGACGGGCGGATAATGTCATTATGCCCATCGCTACTAGAGTCCACAATAGAGGCAGATGACTTTTATCCGTCGCTACTGTGCTATCACTGTAGTGACGTAGTAGTAGCGACAGGTAGGATACCCATCGCTACAGTTGCTTATGGCCTATTTCTACAGTGGTGTGCTATAGTAGTGGTAGCAACAAGGATTTAGTTCACTAAATAATTCAGTTTTTCTCCGAAACTAAATCTCATACTGAGTTTTTACTCATACAATTTTTGCCTCATGGGATCTGAAGACTTGTACTTTGAGAAATCCCCTATAACTATATTTGTGTAACCGACTTCCAACCATTCTCTCAATTCTGGTGAAGCCATGTAGGAAGTAGAGTTTTGTCCGCTCGATTCAGCGCCGCAGTTAATCTATACCGCCGATTGATGGTGAAACCTGCATTCTATAGGTGTTGTTAGTCCGTTCAATTGAAGCCCACAAACGTGTTTGAATCGGCCTGCAAACCTTCAGCCCTATTCGGCCCAATCTCTTTCGGATCGTCCTCTACCTTCAGCAACAAATACCGCCGCATAATGCATGTCATTATTCATGACTCATGGAGAACACCCATACTGAATGAACAATCATCACGAAATTGAAATTCATGTCTTTCGATATTTGAGAACAATAACTAATCAATATTTATTTGAGTAATTTGGATAGTTCAGGTAATTCGGATAGTTTGGGAGCTAAAGACACAATAATTTCATAAAGTGGATTGTGCCTACTACTATGGCATGCAGAGTATATGCAGTTCTTAAAATGCATACTTATATTGTTGTATGAAGAATGCCACAATTAAATATAAGAAAGATCATGTCTTTGTGTTCAACAAGTTCTAGAATAAACTACATATTTATTTTCAGCAAGTTACCCACCTGTAGTATCCTATGAACCAAGCCACTGAAATCTGGCTACCCATGTTGGTGTTTTCTACACCGGTAAATAATAGGATAGTCAAGATTGTGCGTTTTTAATTTTGAAGTGGTCTCACGAACAACTAGTACTCGATGATTTATCCAGGTTCATGTCCCACATTGGAGTTAATAGCTCTATATCCAGTTGAGTAGTATTAAAGAAGAAATAAGTGTTATAATAGGGTGAGCAGAGCACTCGAGAGGTTCACATGAAGAAGGGTTATGATCTCGTCCACTCTACGTGAAGGGTATAGCTCCTTTTATAGACCACCTAGGGGCCCCTAACTATGGCTTGATTACTTTATAATTTGGATTAAGTTACACAGTCAGTGGGACCCCAGACTGAAAATGTCGGTTCGTTGAGTTTGGATAAGACTACCCGGCTGTCTTCTTGGCTGCTGGGTGCTGATGTGGCTGGCGTTCAGGACGGTTCTTGGGGCTGCCTCCGCTTCGCTTTACTTGGATGCTAAGCCTTCTCACGTGGGGACTGATGTGGATGGGCTAGCCTGCCTCATACACCGTCCTACGGACTGTGGCTATTAGATGTAGGTACAGAGCCCCCTGACAGGTGATGTCCCGTCCCATCACGCTGCTGGGGCGCGACGCGGCTTGAGAACATTAATGACCGGAGAAGGCGACCAGATGGGGGTGAGTGAGAGCCAATTAAAATTCCTCGAGGGAACTTATCATATGTCTCAAATTTGACCCGACGTGCCTCCCTTCCAACTCGGTCAAGACCATATAGCTATTGGAAAGCTACTAGTCATCGATACCGGGTTAGGGCCCTCGAATCAAAGTGGAAGCACAAACAGATGCACGCAAAACACTTCTGAACCAAAATCGGACCAACTAACTTCTCATAGTCTTTCAATCATTTCATCAATCACCTTATGAGCGTGTTGAAGAAACCGTCACAAGAGCACGCACAAAAAAATTGAGTCTTAATCCTACGACTCGAGAACGATACCGACACATGCAGCAACAATAGAAGCAAGACAATAACAACTTGGGATCTTGAAAATCAAAGCTCAGGCGCGGGCTCGTGCTGGCGCACAGACAGGACCGAGCAAGCACAGGACCTGGAAAAACAAGCACGAAAGGAAAATCAATGACGAGCGGGACACATCGAATACCAGCCATGGAAATGAAAAACGAAAATCCAGCAGTGGCCAAATCAGAGCAGAGACTCGTTGCTACCAGAGCCAGAGAGTAGAAATTGTAGCAAGTCAATAGATTGACTGAAAAGGCACCGCCTTGGTTTGATTAGCAGCCTCCATGGCTCCGTGGGAGGATTTTTAGGGGTTGTTTGTTTTTAGTTTTTTATTATTTTTAATTAGTTTTTTGGGAGATAAAAAATTAGATGGTTCTAAAAATGAGAAGCTGGAAGTATTTTTTATGAGTTTCTCAATTTCTCATTTTTGTAATTATCCAATTTTTAGATCTAAAAATTAATCCACTAAAATGATAAAAAACTAAAACAACCTCCTCTTTAGAGGCTGAAGCCTAACACAGCAAGACTTGGAGGCTGCCATGGCCGACCGGCAGACTCGAAGCCAAAAGCAGCACCCACGATCTGAGAAAACCTGCTGCGGGAGAAGAACCTGACACGGCAAAATCACAAGCAAGAAACACTGGACGACGCGGCGCCGACCAAGACCGGAAAACAGAAATCTGCACGCGCGAAAACTGAACAGCAAAGGCAGATGAACAACCTGTGCGTGACCTGGTTCGTGGGCAGGAAAAAAAATTCTCGAGACAGACCAGCTCTGACCGGGCCGTACTCAGGCACCGAGGCGGATGACCAAGACTTGCAGGCACCGAGGCGGATGACCAAGACTTGCTCGGAGAACACGAAGGGAAAAACAAACTGGAGAGAGCCAGCAACAGGATCAATACAGAGGAAAATGATTCAAGAAAGACAGACCGGCGAGCTCAGATCCAGCTGAACCAACACAATATAGTCAAGAACACACAGCACACCTGAGACCAAAAAGATTGAATTTTTTATTACAATCCAAATAAAATTACAACCGATCCACAGAGCTCACCGTGATCCATTCCTCACTTAAGTATTGGAATGAAAAATCAGTTCATGACACACTCTTACTAGCATATAAAATACAAAATGAAATAGAAAAGTGACAAGGAGCTCCATCCCTTTAGTGTCCTATTTATAAGCCCAACCAAAAGATTAAAAGACTACTATACCCTAAGACCTAATACACTAGAAATAACGATTTTGATAGAAGGGTCCAACATAGCCAATCGCATCGACCTGTCCATCTTCAGCTTTGACTTCATATGATCTCCGCGATGATACCACATGCACCACCCACAGTTGCGCCTCTATAAGTCTTAAGGTCAGACTGAGAAACTCTAGCCTAACTTGCTTCCACGCGAAGCTAGCAGCTAGATCTCATCGCGTGTCCCACGCCGACCTCCCTCCATCGGTTTTGTGACGCAACCGAATCCCGCTTGGTTTTGAGGTCCAAAACAAAAAATCGTCGCAGCGATTTGGAGGCCAAAATCATCAAACCACAGCTGCCGATTTTGAGGTACAAATTGGAAAACCTGAAGCCACCGGTTTTAAGGCCAAACTGAGAAAAACAGTCACCACCGGTTTTGAGGCCAAACCTGGAGAAACCGTCCGAGTGGTTTTAAAGCTAAACCACTGACAAACCGTCCCAGTGGTTTTGAGGCTAAACCATTGATAAAACATCGACCTTGGTTTTGAGGCTCAATCAAGAAACTCGCGCTTCTCATCTCCATGTGCACGATACAGAACGCACAAGGCGTCACCCGACCTCCTGATCATCCAACCACTGAGTACCTGACCTGTGCGACCATCCCCGATCTTCTACACCAGATCTCTTACTTCTGTCATGATTCTCGTCATTGCCCGCCATGACGCACCTGCCAACTGCGAACCATGAGACAAGCCAACATGATTCTCCGCATGAACCAAAGGATATCGGTAAAACTACCAAAATATTCCAGATTTGAATTCAAACTTCGGCATGTCAATGACTTATCATATGTCAAACCAAGATACTGACCACTTGTTTTCTCAATCTCCCCCTTGATGAGTGCATTGACAACAAAAGGCACAAAGTTTGAAGTTCGTATCCAAGACCCAATGAAGCACAACTAGAAGATTAAAAGCCAAGAAAAGCTCAAGAAGATCATCTAGAAGAAGGAAAAGCCGTAAGACCAACAAAAGGCATAAAAACGGCAAAACAAGTTAAAATGGTAAAGAAGAGCTAAGACAAGCTCAAAACCAAAACAAAACAAGCAGTAAAAGATCAAACTCAAAAACTCAAAACCCCCCTTAATCAAACTTCCCTTAACACTCTTAATGCATGCTCCCCCCTTAGATAGACATTTATCGTGTTTCTTCTCTCAACCACCCGATTAGCAAGAGTTCACTCAACTTTGTGCCCATACTTTCCTCCTTTGGCAATGAACTCATCAAATACAAATCGAGAGAAGAATGAGATGCTATGCATGAGATCCAAAATTAGGGTGCTTCATAAGACATACAAGCAAGTATTTAAGTAATTATGCACATCATGATGCCAAGACATGCAAAATAAGAGTGAATTGAATCCTCACAAGAAAACCATAACAGTATAACAAGCAAGTAGCCATGAACTAAGATAAGCATGAAGTAAATAAGCAAGTTAAGCAAGACACCACAAGCATAAGACTCCTATCTCAATCAAAACAAGCATATAGACTTGCTAGACATCATCTCAACAAGAGCAACAACAGTTCGGGATAGCGTGCTTTGCCAAACGCTCACATATGCAACAAAGAACTCAGTTTGTACAAGTGAGTAAACAAGCAAGTAACTAAGCAATTAAGTTCATAATTTACTTATTTTAAGTCCTAAAGTAATCTCCAGACCGCGTGGAGGGTCACATGACTGAGTATGGCAAACACCCCGGAGCTTCGAGACCACTATATTAGACATTCGTCAAATAACCTCTAGACCGCGCAGAGGGTCGCACGATTGGGTATGGCAAACGCCCCAGAGCTTTGAGATCACTATATTAGAATTCTTATTAAGCACAGGATACAAACTAAATTTTAGCCAAGTTTAAAGCACAAGACAAATGAGCGTGGCTTTGTGGCACAAGAGGCACACACCTCTCCAAAGTCCTATCATCAGCTAAACATTTGGCAAAGGATTTCACTTCTTAAAGTGAAGTTGCCCAAATTAAGACTTATCCCTCAAGTCAAAAGGGAAGTTTCAAAAGAGATAAAAGAACTTATACAAGTGGTGAACAAGAACAATTAATTAAGTTGTCAAATTTT
>VSTD030004984.1:0-10001 GCA_008808055.3 Sporobolus alterniflorus | reverse complement strand
CAGGCGCCCCCGATCAGGGCGCGTCTCGAATCGGGAAACCGATCCGGAGATAATCCCGGGAGATCATATCCCTACACACAGATGACGATCTTATGCTTTTTCACAAAGTGATCACCAGTGCTCGTGGAATGCTGTGGAAATTATGAATTAATAATGATCAAGTGATCATCATTCTCATCAATTATGGGTTGACGAATCTGGATAAATAGATGTTTAAAATTATGTTTTTGTGTGACAGATGGACTGTCCTGTTGCCGTGGAGGATGTTAAAAGAGAAGTGAAGATTCTTAAAGCACTTCAAGGACATGAGAATATTGTTAACTTCTACAATGCATTTGAGGATGATTCATATGTGTATATTGTCATGGAGTAAGTAGTCCCATTCTAACTACTACTTCGAGTGGTGTCAACTCAGTATGGAACTTATCAGCGAGCTGTCTAGCAGACCTTGTTTTATCTTAAACTTTACTTGACGCTGTGGAGATTCATAAGAGTTGCATTCTCTATTCATTTTTCGGAATGTATGGTTGTATTAGATAGTTCTCTCAAAACTACATTATGAATTGGAATGCATAGCTTTATACATCTGAAATGTAGCAAAGAAGGGTACGTGTGCCCATATGATTCCAAATGAATGCTCTGATGATCAATATCCAACTCTTACCCTCTTTAATTTTTTTGCAGACTATGTGAGGGCGGTGAACTATTGTATCGGATTTTGGCAAAGTAAGATCAGCTAGATTATCCGTGTTTAATTTATCTCTCTTGTAACCTGTTTGTAGATTTCTAGATTTTCGTGATCAGATTGCCTCATTCTGTTTGTCTGCTTTGTTTGATTTCTGGTTGCATTTTTCTTTGGACAGAAAGAACAGTCGTTACAGTGAAAAAGATGCTGCGGTGGTAGTGCGCCAAATGCTCAAGGTGGCTGCTGAGTGTCATCTGCGTGGGTTAGTTCACCGTGATATGAAGCCTGAGGTAGGAATTGAACGCTTTCAATCACTTTGCACACAGCATGCATTTGGTAATGTTTCACTACTTCTCAGGTCATGTAAGACTTCCTATTTTCCTTCCCAGAACTTCCTATTCAAATCGATTAAGGAGGATTCACCACTGAAGGCAACCGATTTTGGTTTGTCGAACTTCATAAAGCCAGGTACCTATTTGAGTTTCTTTGCTCTGTGCATATTATTTATATCCAACTGTTGCATCTGACTGGAATGGGATGGGACAAACTCCACAGTTTATCTGACCAATTCATTGTTTAAAATGCATGATTCTAGGGAAGAAATTCCATGATATTGTTGGCAGTGCCTATTATGTTGCACCAGAAGTATTAAAACGGCGGTCTGGCCCTGAGTCAGATGTTTGGAGCATAGGAGTGATAACATACATTCTGCTCTGTGGGAAGCAACCATTTTGGGATAAGACAGAAGACGGTATATTCAAGGAGGTAAGCGGACAACTGCTGGCTGTGCCTATTAGAAATATAGTGTATTACCTTTTGGAACCATCATCTCAGTCAAACTATGTTACACTTTCACATGGTGTCACAAAATAGGGTAAACAATCATGTCTTTTTTTTTGGCACTTCTAGTGAATTTAGAAAGCAAACCTACGTGGATGTTTGGTGTTTATACTCAAGCTGTACAGCTTTTAAGCAGTATATGGTTCCTGTTTTCAGTCTACTACCTTCCATCTGTTTTCTTGCAAGCTAGATATCTTTGTGCATTTAAATCAGCAATTACATGTATGTGATCTTCTAAATTCTGTTCACTTTTTATATTAGGTTCTAAGGAACAAACCTGATTTTCGAAAGAGGTCTTGGCCAAGCATTAGTCCAGGTGCTAAAGATTTTGTTAAGAGGTTACTCGTGAAGAACCCAAGGGCAAGACTAACAGCTGCTCAAGCTCTCTGTAAGTTTCAAGATAATTCAGTAATTTAATAGGCTAGGCATGATTTTCAAGTTTGCTATTAAACCATGCCTTCTTTCTCTGTGAGAATGAAAAAAAAACCAATAGAGGTTGTGACGGAATGGCAACTGCACACTGTACAGTATACCTTGAATCATCAATTATGACAATGTGAATATGAAAAGGCTCATGTTTGTTCTAACTTACACAACAAACTATTTTGACTCAGTTAAAATACTAAGAGAAATTCGTATAAACCTTTTAGTAGAATATAAATTGTTGCTCTTCAGTTCTACATGATGTTTAATGAGCTTAGTCATTAAGGGGAAATATATAGCATAAGTAGTCATATAAGCAGCTATCAAATCTTGAGATTTTGGCATTCTTTTGTGTAGATTAAGGGGAAATAAGTAGTGAAGCACACATCATTTCTCATTACCCTTCGTTATTAATTATGGCCATTGTTGATATGTTTAGCACATCCATGGGTCAGCGAAGGTGGTGAAGCGTCCGAGATCCCTATTGACATATCTGTGTTATCCAACATGCGTCAGTTTGTCAAGTACAGCCGTCTTAAGCAATTTGCACTTAGGGTAATTATTGTACCCACAAACTTCTTTGAATTATTAGCATTTCCTCACTTTGTTTCTCAAAGTATATCTCTGTGTCATTGAGGCTTTAGCGAGTACCCTCGATGAGGAAGAGCTAGCGGATCTTAAGGACCAGTTTGATGCAATCGATGTTGACAAAAGTGGATCAATTAGTATTGAGGAAATGCGTCACGTAAGTTATATTAGATTTTCTTGATAAAAGTGCTTTTAATTTCAACAGGTCATTGCAAAAGATGTTCCTTCTCGGAAGGAGAATGCTTTACTTTAGTCTTCTTTCCTTTTTTTCGTTTTCTTTTACTTGTCAACTCTTTTCTCTCTCTTTTTTCGTTTTTTTTGTTCCTTCTTAATATAATGACGGACAACTCTCCTGGAAGTTCAAGAAAAAGAAATAACCTTCCTTTGAGATACTCATGATCCTTGCATGCTTTACCAGGCCCTTGCCAAAGATCTTCCTTGGAGATTGAAGGGTCCCCGTGTGCTAGAGATTATTCAAGCAGTAAATTTGGGCCTTCTTTTCTCTTCTTTCTAAATTGAAGTTCTGCTTCTCCCCTTTGTTTCTGAGCAAATAGCACTAAAATTCTGATCTTGTTCTGTGCTAGATCGATAGCAACACGGATGGTCTTGTGGACTTCAGAGAGTTCGTTGCAGCTACTCTCCATATACATCAGATGGCCGAGCTTGACTCTGAAAGGTGGGGCCTACACTGCCAAGCTGCTTTCAGAAAATTCGATCTGGATGGTGATGGATACATTACGCCAGAGGAGCTTAGAATGGTAATGTTCTATTCCTATTTTGGTTTCACTTGCTTGCTCCTCATATTCAGCGAATGAAATAATTTGTCTATCGAAGCACTATCATATTTTTTTCAAGAAAAAGAATGTCAAGATCTCCACCTAGTTTTCGACACACTCCATATCAATATTTTGGTATCCAGGATCACAGATCAATACTATCATTCCTAGACCAGCTTTTCCCAGTTGACGATTTCAGCATTTAGATTTGATAAAATAAACATACAAAGGTTCTTACCAAGAAAATCACCAATGTAAATATCTGTAATTGCACGACCAAACTAAATTAGCACTGTTCTCATTTGAGATTCTCTATCAAGATGCAGCACACTGGCTTAAAGGGGTCTATTGAGCCACTACTAGAGGAGGCCTGTCTGAATTCCGCAAACTCCTGCGAACCGCAAGCATGAGTAACATTCCTAGTCCAAGGGGCGTCCCAAATCCTCAGGCTTTGTGAATTACGGTGCGGTCATTGGGGAGGACCATATAGGATGAACTCCATCCATTTTTAAAATATTGTCGCTGGCTAGTTCATTTTTGAACTCACCGGTGACAATATTTAAAAAACGGAGGGTCATGAGATCTTTTTTCGTTTTGGTAAATTAGCTAGCCATGTGATGTGTTTCTGATTTTAGCATCCAGGTTATATGCGCAGCATGGACATAAGTTTCACAGTAAATAGTATATAGAAAGGTCGAAGTCGGTGGTAAAGGAGCCCCCTTCTTGTACAGTACTATGTAGTCCCGTATGTATCATTTGATTGTACAATCGATCGCAATAAAATTGTCTGAAGGAATGAGGATGTGCCGGTTCTTGTATCTTCTTAAATGGTTGTTTACGAATTTCCAAGCTATTCCTCATGTGGGATTAAAATTCTACTTTAATATAACTCTATGGAAATCATATCTTAATCCAGCAAGACAAATGAAATCATAAGACACATCTGTTTTTAGTTTTTATAAAAGTAGAAAATTCGCCTGAAGTTTTGCGTTTCCATTGATCTAAAAGAAAAGGTTTGCGTTTCCAAACGAATCATAACGCCAGATTTTTTTTTCATTTTGAAAAGTTAACGTCCTAATAAATTTCACTTCGCCCGTTGCTGAATCGTGGTACCAGTAGCTGGTTCAAAAACACGAACAGGCGCGAGATTCTTGGCCGGTTCACTTCAATGCCGCGGCCACGGTTGGCGCCAAACCCCGCCGCCGTCCTCCACGCGGCGCTCATCAGGGCCTCCTCCTCCGCTTGCGGCCTGCCTCCGCGCCTCTCCTTCAACTCCCTGCTCGCCGCCGTCGCGTCCTCACCGCACCCCCGACTCCGCGCCCTCGCCCTCCCGGCCCTCGCGCTCGCGCACCGCTGCCCCGACGCCGCCGGATGCGAGCAACTGGACTCATATACCCTCTGCTCCGCTCTCCGCTCCTCCGCCTCAGCGTCAGCTGCGGAGCCGCTCCACGCGCTCGCAGCCAAGTCTGGCTGGATCGGCAGTGTCTTCGTGTCCTGCGCGCTCGCCGCTTGCTACGGCGGGTCTGGTCGGTTCCTGGACGCCCGCAGTCTGTTCGACCAAAGTTCCGCCAAGAACGGCGTCTTCGCGAACGCCGTACTTGCCGCATACATTGGCGCGGGGAAGTGGGCACCAGCTTTGGAGTTCGCGAGGCGGTTCTGTGAGCTTGGTCTGCTGGTTGATGGATACACAATGACAGCCGTGCTGCGGGCGTGCGGGGAGGTGGCGAACGCTGATCTGGGCATGCAGGCACATGGACAAGCGATCAGGACGGTGGGAGGTGTGGAGTCGGATATGTTCTTGACCAGCGCGCTTGTTGACATGTATGCCAAGTGCGGGCTTGTCAGCCACGCCGAGCTGGTGTTTGACAAGACACTGCAAGCGAACGCATGCAGAGGTGATGTCGTGTTGTGGACATCAATGTTGAATGCATATGGGCGGCATGGACAGTGCAAGGAAGTTATCCGGATGTATGACCGGATGGTGGCTTCTGGTGTGCATCCTGATGAACCGGCCATGCTGGCCTTGCTCTCTGCATGCCATCATGCTGGGGAGGTGGTCAAGGGGCTCAAGTATTTTGAATCCATTCGCATAGATTATGGGTTGATGCCCACGTCGGAGCACTATGGTTGTGTGGTGAACATGCTGTGTCGGGCAGGAAAGGTGACCAAGGCGTGGGAGATTGCAACCCGGGACGGCTGTGGACACAACATCAGTGTGTCTACATGGGGTGCACTGCTCAGTGCCTGCCGGGACTGTGGAAATGTTGGTGTCGGAAGAATGGCAGCTTTGAAAGCAATCGAATTGGAGCCTGCAAATGTGGGGATCTACACCGAGCTGTCAAATTTGTACGCAGGGGCTGGCTTGTGGGAGGAGATCAACCAGCTGCGGGGGTTGATGAAGGAGAGAAGGTTGGAAAAGGATATTGGGTTTACATGGGTCGAGCGTTCCTGAAAGTTTACCTGGGACGAATATGGAAATGCACCATGTTGTTGTATATGATCCAGTCATCATGATTGGAGAAGGGAGGCTGTTCCTCTTTGGTAATAAGATTTTTAGGCCCTTTCGATAATGAGCTTCCACTAGGTATGAAAGAAGCAAAACCATGCCCTCGTCTGGAGAAATAGTTGGAGGTGCTATCTTTCTGTGCTGTTTCCAACTTATAAGTGTCTAGAGGCATCGAAAAGAGACCAATTGTGTGCAAAGTTCCTGCACGCGTAAGGTCATTTGAGATTGAACACTATGTGCAGTTATATCAAAACTTCACTCACCATGGCCTTGTGTAATTTGATGCAACCATGGATATCATTGCACGGTGGCAGGTAGAAGCTTGCAGTGCAATGCAATATCCTGGCACCATTTTTCAGACTGCCACATGACACCTTAGTTTGATAATTTTGTATTTATGTTGAAGTGAACATAACTTTAACACAACTGCTTCTACTGCTATGTACACTTCCCATGAATGAAAAGCGTTTCACCAACACCTTTTATAAGGACGAAAATATCCAAATGGTTTTACTATTGATATTCTGCCATATAATCTTTTGCAGAACGCAATGCTTCACTGTGGTCATTTTTTAGACAAGCCAATCCAGCAACTAACAGTCTTTTGCTTTGGGCTTCACTCAGGAGTTTCTTTCCTTGATTGAAAGATGTAATTACACTGGATACTCAAGGTATGAATTTCTGGGGATCTCCTACTTATGATACATATCAGGGCATCACTGCTTTTTTGGATTTATCTAGATTATTGTTCTTCCTGCACTTTGTGCTCATATCTGCAACTTTTATTTTCCATGCCGCTTTAATAGAATGGACCCACAAGATCCAAGCATGTTTTAATGTTCTTTCAAACCTGAAAACATATAGTTCGCTACATCAAGAACTGAAAATGGACTAGTTACCTAGACAAAACCAGTACTGAATGGATCAATTGGGCAGCTGACTTAATAATTAAATAAAATAGATTTTAATGAGACACTTAACATCGATTTAAGGAGAGTTGGGGCTTGAACGTGTGGCCTTTAGATCATCTACCATAAGTTTGCGTCGTTCCAAAAAGGCCTGCATATTGATACACTGTAATTTTCTCCAGTAGGAGAGTCTAACGAGACAACCATGGTTTTTTTTTGAAAGTGGACAACCATGATTTTTATTCCTATAACAGGACCGAACTCATGTCAATTCAACATGCCACTTTTCCAGTGCTATATCTTGGAGCACAAACAACATCCATCCGAAAGACATGAAAAGGAAGCACCAGTAGGAATCTCTCTTTTTGCAGCTAAAGCATGATTATTCATTTTGCCTTACACAAGCAACCACATCATGTGACCAAAAGCATGTCTATTATGGCTGTACGCTTTAGGTCACTGTAAAATATTTTAGCTACTCATCTCCTTATAATTTTTCTGAATAAAAAGAAATGGCACTGTAATCTTTCGGTTTTTACTATTTTGACTCCTTTGACAGATAAAAAGTGTCCGAGTCCTACTTGAGAACGTCGCAATTTTCCTCAAATCAGTCATTCACCTCGCTAGAGCTGGCCAAATTTTAATTAGGCTGGAAAATTGTATGCAAACATTCAGCAGAGGCCTATTTCAGCACCCTGAAGATCGGATATCCCCTTATATAAGCTCTAAGTCAACACAAGGAGCAGGACGTGCATCCACACGCTGCCACGTGGGCTCCGGAGCCGTCACGTGTCTCGCAGCCCTGAACCTCGCCTCCTTGCTAAGGTGAGCTCCGGCGCCGTCACATGTCCCTCAGCTCCGAACCTCGCCTCCTTGCTGAGGTGAGCTCCGGAGCTGCCACGTGTCCCGCGGCCCGGACCTCGCCTCCTTGCTGAGGTGAGCTCCGGTGCTGTCACGTGTTCCAGGGCTTCGGGCTCTACCTTCCTGAGAGGGGAGCTCCGGTGCTGCCACGTGTAACCTTCCCTCAAATGATTCCTGCAGCTTCAGAAAGAAGGCCAGCTCTACTTAGTAACCTCACTTGGAGGGCAGGAATCAGAGTGGAGAGGCAGAAACAACCATAGTTTGGGAAGACAGACAAGATTCCTTTGTTTTGGTTCAGTCGCTTAATTAAGACAGACAAGATTACATGGTATGTCTGGAGATTTCCTGTTTCGCTGCTCGAGCATCATTTGAGTCATATAACGTTGGTCATTTTGTGGTTTCACTCTGTTCTTCCGTTCCATACTGTAACATTGACTGTTTGTTCTGTCCTCAGGACTCCCAGGACTGACCTCAGCAACTACTGAGCAAGGTTATGACAAGCGTTTTAAGGGCAAGCCGACCGGCGGGTTTAAAGACTTCCACATCGCCTATGTTGAGTTCTGCAAGTAGGCCTTCCTGGTTTGATGTATGGAGTCAGCAAGAGACGGACGAGCTGAAGAGGGACAGGTTCTTTGAGTTCATGGAACCCAAAGTGAAGGAAGCGTCAGTGGACGACAGCTTATTCGTCATGACCGGGCTGGCTGCTGTCATCGGCAAGAGGGGCAGCGGGCACATCCCGTACGTCAAGAACATGAGGCTGGATCTGGGCCCAAACGTGGTCTTCGTGCCGGTGTTCACTCTGGGCGCCATCGTCCTAGTCACGGCGGCCCAGATGAGCAGGAAGAGCGCCACTGCGGAGCAGAACAAGACCAAGAACCCAAAAATGATTGACTACGTGTTAAGTAAAATGAATCATGCATGTGATGATCATCTACTGAATAGCCAAGAGACGATCTGGGACGGAAGCATGTGTCGCGCTATAAAGCTGAGCATCAAATCTTCGTCATGGAAAAATCATCACGGATAAGGAAACTGTTGCCTCACTGCATGGTTACCTTACTTGTTACTCAATCTGTTATTAAATTATTGTTGTGACTTTTTAAATTATGTTTGATCATTTATCTTATTTAAAAATTATTATAAATATTATTATGATTTATTTTATTAATAAAAAACTTTAAACACAACTTATAATTTTACATATTTAAATAAGATAAATGATCAAACATAATTTAAAAAGTTAACGGTGACATCAATTTTAAAATTGAGGGAATATTTTTTTTTGCTGTGAAACCAATTCCAAGTACATGAATAACTTCCAGCAAGTTTCCATACAGGCTGTCTGTTTTCTTGTGTGAGGTGAGCCCGAAAGACACTAGTCCTGTACTTTTGGGCTCGGCTAAATGGGTCAGCACATGACACGTAAAATTTGACCCGGTCCAAGCACGGCACGGGCCGAAGAGGCATGGGCCGTGCCCGGCACAGCACGATCCAACGGGTCGTATTTGGGCCGTTGCTCTAGCCCGTTGGGCGGCACGGTCCGGCACTTGAAGCAGGTGGCTCGTTGCGGCACTTACGGGTGGCACGAGCCATTAGTGGCCCGGCCCATTAAAAACATGACCCATCCAGCCTGAAATATTATTGTAGTCATGTATTAATTATTCAAATATTATGGTCATCATATTCCGCTGGTTCAAAAATTTATATAAAAATAAAGTACTTACCTATTTTTTGTCAACAGGATGTACACGGTAGGTCGAATGGGCACGTAACCACGACGGGCCATATAGGCTGACACGACCCGAATAAAAGTATATCGTGCCGTATTTGGGTCGAACCTCCGGCATGTGCACGGCCCGATCTATTATCCAGGTCATGCTAGGCCTTCCTCTGAGGCACGGGCACGATGCTGCTAACGGGCCGCCAATTCGAATTCTGCAGGACTAAAAGACACTGATAATTTGTTTGCAGAATCAAACCGCCAATTCGAATTCTGCATACCACTTTTACTCCACAAAATCTGCCTTGATACAGCCGCGTTGAAGGGTTTTCCCATACCAATCTCAACCGTCAATTCCGTGATCGAACGGACTCGGGATCCATAGCGCCGAATTCTCCTGCTCCCAGTCCAGACCAAACCTTCCCTACCCACGACGCGCCGTGCAGCCACTCCATTTCTTCTTCAGATCAGATCACGAGCCTCGCCGGATCGGATTGAACTCCTCGTCGGCGGCGGCGTAGGATGACGTCGCCGTCGGACGCCACGGCGGCGGCCTCGTTGGAGCTGCAGGAGTCCGGGTGGGAGGAGCTGCGGAGGGAGGCGCGGAAGCTGGAGGGCGATCTCGACGTCAAGCTCTCCTCCTACGCGCGCCTCGCCGCGCGCTCCTCCTCATCGGCCTCGGGCGCCGCCTCCC
>VSTD030004983.1:0-10002 GCA_008808055.3 Sporobolus alterniflorus | reverse complement strand
CATACACTACCAGAAATATTGTTATAGGATGCGTCTTATTAGAAGTGTTTATCTTGAACCGCTGCCGGCCCATATATCAACAACGATTCATAACTTCAATCATTGTTGTTAAGTATTTAACTTATCAGCGGCGATTATAGTTTTGAACCACTGCTGATAATACCTTCATCAGCAGCAGTTTAAACTAGAACAATTGCTAATAAGTTTCAAAACTATCAACAATGGTTCTAGTTTAAGCATCACTTCTGATATTTTTGAGTCTATAAATAGTAGTTTGTCTCGTGTTGTTTGACTTTTATTCCAAAAAACTCTAAAGTCCTCACCGCGCAGTCTCCTCTCCGCCACTCTCTACGTCGGTCTCCGCCGTTGCTGTCGCCGCGCTCTACGCCGGGAACCTCCGCCACACACGGTTCCCTCCGCCTCTCCACCCCGGTTTCATCTATTATTCAGTTTCATCTAGAATGTAATTGCTTGGAATGTGATTGTTATTGTTTGGAATGTGATTGCTTGGATGTTTAGGAATAGAATACAATCGAAGCCTATGAAGCGGTATTTTACTTGATTATTATTCATTTGAAAATGAATACAATGTGATTGCCTTAAAAATAAATACAATGTGATTGCTTGAAAATGAATACAATGTGATTGCTTGGTGGTTTAGAAAAGTGATTATTTATTCAGTTGAAAATGAATACAATGTGATTGCTTAAAAATGAATACAATGTGATTGCCTTGAAAATGAATACAACTAGTTGATAATCCCGTGCAATGCTGTGAGATTTCAAAATATCTTTTTACATGAATTCACATGTCGATACGCTGTTTGGGAAGTGAAAGAGGGTCGACTAATTCATCACTGTGATTGTCATTGTGCGGAGGGACGATAGGTGTGGGATGGCGGTGAAAGGGAACAATGACGGTGGGTGGAGCTCCAATAGCGTGGTACTCTGGCTAGGGATGAGGAAAAATGGAGATGTGGTTGAATGGTGGGAAGAATGACTAATATTGAGATGACCTTTTTATAGCAGTAGAGGGTGGGAGTCGAGTTGTTCGGGGAGGGTGGCTGACGGCGGTGATGTGGATTAAATGCTTCGGTTTTGACTCAAGATGGGAGGCGATGGGACAAAGCATTGCCAGAGGATGAAGCGGAGGCAGCGAACACGTCTTGGGTCCATGGGAAGGAAGCGTGACATGGCGTGACAGTGTGGCAACATCGACCGGATGAGAGGCAACACCGAGGAGGGGAAAGGGAGGAGAAAATGCCAGTTGGGATGATGTGAATCTTACCGGGTCAAAAAATAAAGAAAATTCACGCGGTCGATTCGGTTGCTACAAATGGATGGTGAAGATCTAAAACAACAATGAGTTAATTTTTTTTGAAATATGTGAAAGTGAGATCTAATTTTGTTTATCTCATCGCATAGAACACAAGGTGAAAACAAAATTTTAAATAGATATCATATGAGTGAGATAAATCATTTTAAAGATTTGTTATTATGCAAAATGATGTGGCATATGATGTTAAACATATGCTGATGTGACCTGACCTGATTGAATGTTGATGTGGATACCTTGTATGTTAAGATAATTGATTTAAATGACCCTTAGTGGATCTTGTCGATATAGTTAGAGTAGTTGTGATTGCCTATATGAAGTGATATGTCAAGTATTATTTGTAGATGAAGTGATATGTCAAGTATTATTCAATTACATCTATGAATTTTATTATGTCTAGATGAAGTGATATGTCTAGATGAAATTATATGTCAAGTATTATGCGGTTTCATCTATGAATTTTATTATATCTAGATGAAGTGATATGTAAGTATTATGTCTAAATGAAGTGATATATCAAGTATTATTTAGTTCCATCTATGAATTTTATTATGTCTAGATGAAGTGATATGTCAAGTATTATGTCTAGATGAATGAATTTTATTTTATTTTGAAGTATTGCTAAACATGTCTAGATTACCTTACACACTTCTGATGCATGTTGATGTTTTTCAATATTAGGCTAGACATGGTTAGAAAGCATTCAGAGCTCACGAAGAGACAGACCCAAGACTGCTACGGGAGGTTCGCTTCTTCCTTGAGCCGCACCGCTCCTCCTCCCTCACACCGCTAGTAGGTGGGAAGCTCTATCCGCTGCCACACTGCTCCTCCTCCTTCATCCAATGACTCGAGTGTATAGATGTGAGAGGTGCCTCCACCTCCTCCGACATGCTTGGGCGACTCCTCCTCGACATCCTCTGGCTACAACGACGAATGCCCTCATGTCAAAGAGTTGAGCCCATATGAACTGCTTTTAGATTTTAATTGTTTAGTATAATTACTAAATGTATACATTTATTTTCATATTCAAAAGTTAGAAAACAAAATGACTTCCATCGAGAAAGAACTTCTGCAGCCAAAGAAGGACAACGCTGCACTGGCTCGATATATCAATACTAAAAGGAAGAAGGAGGCCTGGAGGAAGGAGAATGCCTGAAAGAAGACGGAGGAGGAGGCGTGGAGGAAGGTGATGATGGTGGCACCGACGTCCGATGAGGGTCAAAGCTCCAAGAATGTCCAGACTTGGAGGAAGTAGTCCTCCAAGGGTGGTTCAATGCATCTCTCTCCTCCTGCTAGCTCATATCTTTTATTGAATAACTTGATGCTGTAAATATTTGTTGAACTTATGTGATGTTGTGTATGCTGAACAACTGAACTTGATATGCATATAATACATGAACTTATATGCTGTAAATTATATATAGTTATATCTATATTTATTGTATTTGTGAACTTGTGTATGTGCTTGTATGTGATTTATGACTGTGGATGAATTTGTATGTGAATTATAACTTGTACGTAAATTATAACTGTAATGTGGTTTTGGAATAGGAACCGCTGCTGTTCTAGAACCGCTACTGATAATGGATATCAACAGCGGTTCTAGAACTGCACCTGATCAGGAATCACAACTGATGACAGTTTCGAACTGCTGCAGATGACCTTCTCTATAGTAGTATTGTTCAACTTGAAACTGAACCGAGAAATTTTCCATATCTTTTCGAAGCCCTTTAGACGTTCGAGCTGTAGTGAAGTGGGGACATGATGAGACTATTCATGTGACAAACTCAAAAAGTTGACTAAGTGCTAATGAAAGCTGACCAGGTTTTGTGGCCTGATATCATGTGCTCTAAACTTCTGTTGCAAAAAAAATCCAATCAAGGTGGCATGTTTGCATCAGAGGGGAGCGAAATGGAATGTTTTTTAAACATTCCATATGCTATGGCGATTTTTTCAATCAAATTCAGAGATGAACTACATATAGACTTGTATGTATGAACCCCTTTCAGTCAGTGAAAACAGAAACAAAAGAGTATTAGGTCCATTTTGTTGTGAAAAGTTATCTGCGGTTGGAGAACTCTCCCCTCGTGTCTCTCTCTAACACAACAATATGAACAATTAGACAAGAGACACATGTAGGTTGAGCCCTTCTCTTTATTTAATAATGAATTGGTGCTTACAACAAGGTGGTGCTCCATGTAAATGGAGGACTAGAGGAGTCTTCTTCGTGTAGAATTTCAGTTTTAATAAAACATACCACCTTTCCGAGTCTTCCGCTCCTTTCCTACTAGGTTTCATTGTGGAACTTAGGCTACGGATCGCCTAGGGTTGAGCACTAATCAGGTTCTAATCTAATGATAGGACTTAGATCTCATACCTTCAGACTTAGACGACGACGAAGACGGCGCCATGACCCCGGATCTGGCGATGACCATGAACTCCGACGATGCCGTGTAGGTGAGGGTGGCAGCGGTGGTGGCACAAGGCAGTGGCGCTTCCCACCGCTACATGCGTTTGGGAATCAGTCCCGTTTTCTGTTAGGTGTCGATGAACCTCGGTTCGTGAGCCTCTTATAGGCACAGCAGTGGGGGTCCACTGACCACGAATCTTGTGAAGACAGCCCTGATTAAGGCGCTAATTGGAGACATGACGGGGACTTGGTCTCAAACCGACTCTTGGTATTGAGATCAATCAAACATTCTCTCCCCTTGATCTCAATAGACCAAGACTAATCTTAAAACTTAAAGACTTAGAACTAAGTTTAATACCATTTATTAATAAATCAGTGTATAGAGCACGAAACGTCATAATAGCCAGTTACGTACTACCGGATTTAACGATTACCATATACCTTTTCATTTTGAAATAGAAACTTATACTTGTTTTGGACACTTAGTATCCAAGAATCATCAACTTTATCATAAACCCATGTTGACTGTGGTTCTCTAAACGCACTGGGCGGCAAGTCTTTTGTTAGCAGATCTACAAATTCTTGTTTGCTCAAGACTTATAGTTTGATCTTGGATATTATCCTTTCACAATATAAGCTTAATCTTAATCACGGTGTGTTTGGCATGAACATATAATTTGTTGTCATAGGAGTAAAGTACTGCCAACTTACTTCAACAGTATGACTTATGTGGATATTCAAAGTTGTCTTCCACTCTTAATTCGGATGAATGCTTTATGAATTCTTAGTGCCCGCTCGAAGGCCTCACATTATGCTAATGAGTTTAATGTGTATCGTTGATAATACATTGACCCATTTAATTGGAGCTTTTACACGATTCAACTCCATCCATAAGTGTGAACAAATGATATGAGTTCTATTGCACATCTTGCAAATACTTATTCTAAGTAGCCCTAATACTCAAGTGCATTCATTCTTATTTGACTTATCATGAGGCTTTCTATATCCTACAATAATGTAAGACATTCTTAATCAATTTCCAATGATTTACGTCGGGAAAAGCTAACATATGCCAAAATATTCCGGTTTCTTACACCAAACCAGGGAGAGTCTTACTTGAGCATATTCAAGCTTCTGATAGCTGAAGCATGTGAAACTTACTCCACTTTAATCAAAATATTATTGGAATACAAGATTCAAAACTCATCACCATTGATTCTTAAGGCAGGCTACACTCGATGCGCATGCACACCTTATTTCTTAATATCTTTTGAAAAAACATGCATTTGCATCAACACTTATGCCCATTTACTTATTAAACATCTCAGTGAGCTTAAATCCAAATATAGGAGGAGCTCCACTAAGACATTTCTTATTACAAAATAAGGACGACATGTTCTTAGTTTCTAAGTGCAAAATGATAATATTGCTAGCATCATCTTATCGATAAGAGAATAAAAAATTCCTTATGCATTATCTTATTCGTTGTCCTCCTAGTTCTTATTCTAACTCACCGTCTAGAAATCCGATTCAATCTACGATTAGATTCTTTGAATCGTGATTCTCTTAATTACTTGTCATAAGCCTTTTCATAAATCTTAGTATTTTCCTCTGGAGCCACGTATCTCCTTGCAAACTCTCTCATAGTACATTGTAACGGCTCATTTAGGAACCTTTTATGTTTAACAAAACTTATTGAACTCATTTCATCCTACCTAGCCTCAAGCCATTCTGATAAAGAATTCTCTTACGACCTTAACAAACATAATTATAGGGATGTTGTTTTGTAAATGATAACAGAACTTAAGGTTCCTGAATAATGAAAAACTCGATCATTTAGTCATCACATTAACGGAAACTAACAACAGGTGTTGCAATGGAAATGCAACATCCGTAGTTATTGAGAAAATATCTCCTGAATTATCATAGTGGGCATATAGACTCACTACTCTTTAAGGTTTATTTCTCACAATACCATACTCCCCCAGATTATCTTATTTCTAAGTAAGACAATGCTTATTTTTTCTTATGGACTTAACACTAAATCAAAATACATCTTTTCTTATCAACTTAGAACATAAGGAAATCATGTATCTTAATGTTTCCACGGGAGACAATGCTATCTGAGACATAATGCTATCTTCCAAGAACAAAGAGATTCAGGAATTTAGCAATAATTATTATGATGATGTAGGGGTATTTTGACCATCGTACTCCCTTGGACGGTCACATTTATTAATATATCACTCTTTTATGTAGGGAAAATACTTCTTCTTAATTAATCTCATAACCCCCCTTGAAATGTGGTCCAAACGACAGTCCCACGATTTCAAAGATTAATTAATGAGAAGATATTCTTATTATTTATATTGCTCACATGATTAAATCACGTAGGCACTAATTCTTACGGGGTACTTTCTCCTCTTTACAAGATTTTCTACATACGAAAATTCCTATTAATCTTTCGATTCTTATAGGCCTTCCCGTTGCCCTTAACATTCTCTTAGGAAATTTAGTGACCATATAGCACATTTCAAAATGTGCTCTCATAATCCACCACTAAAATGACTCCCCAATAATTTATTAGTTGTGGTGCAATATTGGGATTACTATCCCTTATGATTTTAACTTAATAATGATAAGACACTTATTACAAGTGTAAAATCAATAATTAATAGCATAAAAGGCCATTTTAAACTTCTCTTGCCAAGCAAGATTATTTTTCATAACAAGATTTAATGTATAAATACTAAATCTTCTCACACGGAAAGTGTTTGAATACATAATAAAAAATATATATGCACAAATAAAATTCAACGTTGGTCGAAGTTTAGTCATGCACATATTTTAATAAGCTAATCATCACCATCATCATCAATTTACCTTGTGTGGAGCATAATCACAATAATTTTATCGCCAACTTTGGTCGGATGACAAAATTATTATGCTTAAAATCATAAGAGAATTTTTAATTCACATCACCATTGGAAAAAAATGAAATTATTACTTCGACTTATCCATCATGATACTTTATCACAGTGAAATTACCATCGATGTTGGTCAAATGATAAAATTACAGTGTCTAAATAGAAACTAAGAATTTAGGGATATAATTCTAAATTATCGTTGGGCAAAATTAGAATTAACTCTAGATTTCGCATAAGAAATTAATAACATGAAAAAATGACCATGATAAATTTGTCATTAACGTCACTCAGAAGATATAATTCATCACACTCAATTAAACCGCATGATTTAATTCTATGTCCCGGTAACATAGGACCAAGATTCAAACGACTCAATTGTGATAAATTTATCATTAACTTGGTTATATGACAAATTATCATGCTTAGATTAACTCTAAGTTTCAACTCTATTCTACCTGTCGGTAGATAATAGAATAAAAAACTCAAGAAAATGACTTAATCATGGTAAATTTATCATTAATGTTGATCAACTGATAAATTACCACATTTAAAATTAAACTAAGATAAAATATTTTAAAATTAGTCTTAATTTCTACATTACCATTGGGCAAATGTAGAATCAATGATCTCAAAATCAAATGAATGAATCATTTATCTTAGTACTTAACTATGATTCAAATAATCGTTGCAATGACAATTGCGATTCTTAGAGGGTCGTGATGGAGACGAGCAAAATGCTCATCAAAACATAATCACAATCTTAATAAATATGATGATGATTCTTATTCTTATGGTATTCACATACTCACGTAGTGATAGCAAAATAAAACTGATCATGTCGAAAAACAATAGCAACAAACTCAATGGAGACTTAATTAAACAAAATATTAATTGTCATTCACAATGTGATGATCAAATCCATTATTACAACATAAGTACTTGAACTAAGAAACGCTTCTCTAGGAAGGCACATGAAAACATAAAACTAATAAATCACAAAAGTCATTGCTTATTACAAAAGAGAGTCTTTTAATGGATTGAAACTTAGGACTCATTGTTTACAACTCTAATTTATTCATCCTTCTCTGTATGAAATCTCCTTCTTGTGCAACCACTTGAGAAACTCCATGCATTCCTTCATGTTATGTCCTGCTTTCTTGCAGAATTTGCAAACTTCTTGCGGAACTTGCCCCTTCTTGGGAGCCATACCGCTCGACTTTGAGGAAGAGACTTAATATTTACATGCACAAAATTCATCATAAGTCAAATAAACACATGTAAATATACTTAAAACATAATTAATTCTACACTACCACATGTAGAGGTAGAACTAATTCAAACTTAGTCATGATAACTCATATCCCTTTAAAATCATTCACTCTCATAATCAAAATTTTCCGTTGGGTTCAATTTGATTAGCAAGAATAAATAATGCTTACACAAAGGTGGATGAACAAATAATATCTAAAATAGTGTAAAAACACAATGAAAGCTTAAATTTTAAAACATTATGAAATAGTGGCAAAAATTACTGCACTTAAAACTTAATCAAATTTCTTAATAACTTAACTTTCTAATAAAATTTCTTAGTAATCAAATTCAATCGTTGGATGAAATTTAATTAGAAAATTCAACACTAAAATTCTCAAAATTGCAGAAAATTTGCCACTTAAATTCGAAACTTATTTTATCCAAAAATTTACCCGCAGCTAGAACTTAACCTTCTTCTTAATTTTGGGCCCTCTTCTAAGTTCCCTTCAATCCAGAAAAAAGGAAAATAGAAACTAAAACTTAACAAAATTTCTTAAGGAAATGTGGCCCAAAAACTGAGCTTGCCCGACCCTCAAATGGAAAACAGTCCAGTCCAGAATTTTAATCAGTCCGGCAAAAAAGACTGCACGCGGTCCAGTCCAAAAACTCTAAAAACTTGGCTCGACCCGGTCAGTCCAGCGAGCTCCATGCCTCAACGAAGAAATTGGGCCACCAACCGACTACCTACTTGAGACAATTCTGGCCCGAGGACTGTGCACCGTCTATCACGATCGGACAAACGACTGTGATCTTACACCGAAACAAAAATGACGTCAGAGCGCACCCCAACTAACCCTAATTCATTTGCCTTCTTCGCTCGGACGCAGCACGAGTGCGACAGAAGAGCGTGGTGGTGGCTCAGGCCGAGCAGCGGCGACCCGGAGGTGCGCACACGGTGGTGTTGCTACTGTGGATCCGCGGAGAGCCCGAGGAGCTCGCCACCGTCAAGTCGGTCTACGGTGGCATCCTTAGGTGGATCCGAGGTGGCTAATCATTGACAAGCCAGCGGAAGTTGGCAGTGTGCCTCAGAGTCCTCTTCCCAGATCCCGGCGCGTCAGGGCAACAGCGGGTCCAGTGCAGCAGCCACGGCCAGTGAGCGTCGTCGGGTGGCAGCCGGCGTCGGCTATCTGGAATAGGAAAGGAGTGGCCGGAGTCCTTCCGGTGTCCGAGCCCATAGGATCCGCTCAGCAAAAAAATGAGGTAAGACCCTAACCCTAAGGTTATGGTTTTGACTTGTAACTCCTTTTGAATCTCATTCATTCTAAACCAAAAACTTAATCCCCTTCTTTTAATCTCTTGTGGGTAGAAGCTTAGATCTAGAGTGATAGTAGGATGAGTCCCGATATTCCGAGAGGTACGGGTAAGTTGATTGGTGGAGATCTCGATGTTGATGACGAAGGCTCCGAATAGTGTCGGTTCGAACCCATGCAGTTACTACACCACGACTTCGTTGGTTACCAACCTGTGCACACACGAATTGGCCTCACCAAGAAGGCTATGACCCTGCAAGCGAATTGAGAACACAAGCAAGAACATGAAAGAACAATATCGAATTGCAGATGAATGATTAGCTCACGAAAGATGGGGTCTTACAAACCGAATATCGGTGAAACTGTTCTTGACAGATTAATCTAAGTAAAACACACATAAAATGATGGTGTCTACTGAATATAAAGGGTCTAGGGTCATGACCGAACCCTAGGACGCGTCCCTAATGGGCTCTAACTAGATACACGACCCATCGGGTCAAAATAGTGGCGCAACACCAAAAACGGTTCTAGAAATTAGTACTATTTTAATGATTGCGGACGATTCCGATTTTAGTTGTACATGAGACTGGTGTCATTGGAAAGGTTATCTCCTTAGCTTTCTATGCATATGTAGAACATCCAAAACAGATGTCGTATGCAATCTGGATGTCAATTTGAATACGAGGTGATCTTGGACTCCGAGTTGGACTCGAACTCGGCAATTCTGAATTGGATTGGTTCGCCACCTTCTCGTGCACGTCTCCTTGGC
>VSTD030004982.1:0-10002 GCA_008808055.3 Sporobolus alterniflorus | reverse complement strand
GATTGTGATGAGTCATTGACTTGGCGAGGTTTGAATTCGAATCTGGGACAATTTCATTTTGTTTTTCTTTTATCTTTATTTCGTTCAGAGAATCGCGTTTGCTTGTCTTGTGGTGTATAGGTGGCAGGTGCGGCATGGCGTGCAGTGTCGAGGACCGTGGCAGGAGTAGGAGACATGGTGCAGAGGACCGGGGATGGCCGCACAGGTCAGGTACTCAGTGGCCGGGCGATCGAGAGGTCAGGTGGCGCCGTGTGCGATCTGCACCTGGCATGTGGAGACTACGAGCGTGGGTTTCTTGGTTGAGCCTCAAAACCAAGGTCGACAGTTTGTGATTGGTTTGGCTTCAAAACTACTCGGACGGTTTGCGCCGGTTTGGCCTCAAAACCGGTGGCGACGGTTTCTAGCAGTTTGGCCTCAAAACCAGTGGCGATGGTTTTCGCTGGTTTGGCCTCAAAACCACTGGTGACGGTTTTCGCTGGTTTGGCCTCAAAACTAGTGGCAATGGTTTCTAGCGGTTTGGCCTCAAAACCTGCTGCGATGGTTTTCACTGGTTTGGCCTCAGAACCAGTGGTGACGGTTTTCTCTAGTTTGGCCTCAAAACTGGTGGCGATGGTTTCTCCCGGTTTGGCCTCAAAATCAGTGGTCGGTTTCTTGGTTGAGCCTCAAAATCAAGGTGGTGGAGGGTTTCCCAGTTTGGGCCTCAAAACCGACATCTTTGGTTTGGTGATTTGGGTCCCAAAACCAAGCGGGCTTCAGTTTGTCTGTTGCGCCACAAAACCGACGGAGGGACGTCGGCACAGGACACGCGTTGAGATCTAGCGGCTTGCTTGGCGTGGAAGCAAGTCTGGCTAGGGTTTCCCAATCTGGCCTGAAGTCTGGTGGAGGCGCGATGACGGGTGGTCCACGTGGCACCATCGTGAGGTTGTATCGGAGGCAAGTTGAGGACGGGCGGGTCGATACGATAGGCCATGTCGAACGCTGCTACCCTATCTTTACTGTTTTCAATGTATTAGGACCTAGGGGCATAGTAGTCATTTAGCCTATTGCTTGGGCCTATATATATAGGACCCTAGAGGGTTGGGGCTCCTTGTCACTTTCCAATTTTATTTTCATAGTTCCTAGAGTAGAAGTGTGTCAAGAACATAAATTTCTATTCCAATAATGAAATGAGGGAGGAAGGAAAGTGACCCTGTGATTTGTGTAAACCTTGTTCGATTTCTATGAAAAAATCATTTTTCTTTGTAGTGTTGTTGTTTAGGTCTTTTTCTCACCTGTGGTGTTAGATCTGGGCGATCTGTTTTCAGCTGGTCTGATCTCCTATTTCCGCTTGTGACTTCTTTCTACCTGCGAGCAGGAACTCACGGCCAGCAGTTCTTGTGAGATTTTGTGGTTCTCTTCATTCCGCTCGGTTCTTGCCTCTTATCTGCCTCCAGGTTACTCACGGTTGATTTTTCCCTCAGCAAGTAAGTCTACCACCGGCCTCATTTTCCTATTGACCGCTACTCCACTCAAGCTCAAGAATTTTTTATTCTCTCTGGTTTCCATGGCCACTGGGACTCGGTCCACTTGAATTTTCCGTTTGGATTTAGGCAACGCATGTCTCTTGATTGACTTTTCTTCTTTCACCTTCCTGCTGACGATCTCAGTGCTGAGCTTCGGTCTTGCTTCCAGGCTTCTGTGCCGCCAGCTGGACTCTCTCTCTGTTGATACTTTCTTTTCATCGCCGGTTCAATTGGCTCGTGAGCAGGGCACAGGCAGAATCAAGTGTTGATCTGTGTGCTACGGGACTGGTCATTTTCATTGCCGGTTCAATTTCTTCTGTTTTGCTATCTCCAGTTGTCTTGACTGCTTTTGTTCGGTTCCTCAATAGGCACGAGTTTTGTGTGGAATTTTGTGTGGATTATTGCCGGTGCTTGAGCTGGTATTGTTCTTGGGTCACCGGATCAAAAGACTCGAGGGTTTATGGTTCAAATCGCTCTCCCGTGGTGATTTCCCAAACGCGCCCACCAGATGTTCGGTGAAATGCCTCTAAGGATATAAACTGTTTTTCGATTCGATTTTCGTTGCTGATCTTGCATGTGGTCTTGCCATCTTCTATTTGTGTTTCCGCTGCGGTCCCTAACACGGTTCCAAAGGCCGATAGTTTTGCTATAGCTGTGCGAACTTGGCCGAGTTAGAAGAGAGGGGCGTCGTATTCGGTTTGGGATATAGGCCAAGTTCCCGTGAGAAATTTTGATTGGCTCCCATTCACCACCCCTTCTGGTCACCTTCTCTGGTCCTTCAGCCACCATCTCTGCGATCTTGTGGCTTGCTTTCTCTCCATTCTCTCCTAGTAGCTTGACCTCCTTGATAGCCTCGTCAAGATCTTGGACCAAGGCATGAGTCAGCTTCACTTGGTTAGCAAAGCACCTAGTGCGGTTGCCATCTCTAGCAGACATCACCATGGCTTTAGCTCCCTCTTGGGGTCGACTCGAGAAGTGGCAGTACTGTGAATGCTTTATTCGTTCACTCTCTTCATGTCGTAGAACATCTAAAGCTTTTTAGTCTACCTCTCTCATACCTCCCTCGAATGTCGACCTCGGTGTGGAAACCTCGACCACTTGGCAGATGAGGTGGATACGATTAGTCGTAGGCCTCTCATAGATGATCACACGCACATGCCAAAGGTACGAGTTCCCACGAAGTAGCCTCGGGGTTCTGATGAAGAGCGGAGACTCGCTATACCCCAGCACCAGGAGCAATGTCCGTAGGGTCCTCAAGAAGTAGCCAACATGCTGACCATCGCTATGGGACTCCGTAGGCACAACATCCCTACGTGGCGGTGCACGAACGTGCTTCCTCACTGTTAACTTCCTTGTCATCTAGATAAGAGAAGTTAGACAAGAGTAAATAACCATAAAAGTTAGGTTTTGTAAATCAGAAGTAAGGATGAGAGATTAGAATAAAATATTTTTGCAAATACTAAAAATAAGGCTAAGGAAAGGACTCTTCTAACTAGGCTAGCGTTCCTACGGTTGACACAACTCTGATACCCGATTTTGCAAGCAAAACCAAGTATGCATCATATGTGTGCCTGAGGATCATTTATTCCACACATACGGACATAAAGTGTTCACAGATAACCAAATGCCACGAATAAAGTATATTTATCACATAAATAATGTCTCTACGGACTAAGATGACTCTCTTGCAAAACGGAACAGCAGAAGACTCCATAACATCATAAAAATAGCAAACGGGGCAACACATAGCCTAGAACTTTTCGTTGAAGAATTCTCCATCACCATCTTCTGAGCAGCAGGTTTGTGTTGCAGGGGAAAATAGCAAGGTTGAGTACACTTATGGTTGGTACTTAGTAAGTGCATGAAATAAATGATATGCAAAAGGTAATATCGAGGTAAATGAGGTAGTAAGGCTATAAGCAGAAATACACCTATACTTGACTCTCACTTTATTAGCACCTACTTACTAAGTTTTAGTTGCAGGATAGACTACCGAATTAAGTTGAATTAAAGTATCATAAAGTATGATCACAAAGGCACAAAGGGCACAAAGTTTCCGCAAAGACTAGACCATAACCATCCCATTCCCGTACAAACCAAACTAATCGAAAGAGGATCCCAGACCGCTTATAACCGTAAGCTCAGCTATCATGATAGTTGTACACTTTGCAAAGGTTAGCATCCTATACCCACGAGTAGTGATTTCATCGCTAGCTAAGCGACTAGATAAAACCTCCCTTTTGCCATTCTTACACTTCCTTTAGTGTATGGCCCAGAGATCACTACATGGCATTACAAAGGTCTACTACAGGAGTATGTCATGCTTTGCTACAGATTCTCACAAAGTCCCCATTTGCACCATGTGGTTCAGGTAGATCACAAAGTATGACACAAAGTAGGTCACAAAGTATGACATAAAGAATGATGCACATCCCTACTCAACCGAGCAAGACACACAACCTATAGCATTCCTAATTAGTAAGCAAGACGTTTCATACCGGACACGTTGTGGTACCAGTTGTCCTGGGATGTCTACTCCTAAGATTTGGTCCTTAGCAGATTCGAGCACCACATGCCATGACGGTATTAGCCATCTCCACCATTCCAACCGTTGCTCAAACCACAACATCAATTCTCACACAACCAAATCACATCTCGACGGATGGAAGACCACAACACTCTCACAAAGACACAAGTCAAGCTCAACATCACAAAGGATGGAAGATTTGCACGACACTCATGAGTGCATGACTAAGCATAACTTACAAAGTATGAACCCACATTCCTAAAGTTTGAGGCTTAGGTAATAATATTAAAGCATGCATGCCAATATATGATCTAGAGAGAGAAAGCAGATAGGATCATATATTCATCTTTGTGAACTCGGGTCAAAGCATGCAGGCCAATGTATGAGTGAAACAAGTAAATAAAACTAAGAAAACTAGTAAATGCGAAAAAGAGAAGTGTTTGCTTGATTACTTGCTGTCCTTTGGCGCATACAACTCGGCCCTATTTATACAACTCAACTCTTATCTCTTTACAACTCTTTAAATTGACTCCTATTCCTTTACAACTCGACTTGTGACTCATATGGACTCTATCTCACGATCTTTATCTATTTGAACTCCTAACTTGATCCTACTCAGACTCTAACTCAACTTGATATCCTCCCCAACTCGCATCAATGTTTACCCGGCCTTATATGTTCATACCCAGCTGAATTACCTTACCCGAGTCTTCTCCCGATCAGACTTCTACTTACCCGGCCTTACACGGTCTTACCCAGCTGAATTACCGTACCTGACTCATCTCCTGATCAGACTTCTACTTACCTGATCTTACACGGTCTTACCCGACCAAATTACCTTACCCGATCTCTTCCCGATCAGACTTCTTCCTACCCGATCGTACCCGGCCACCTTACTCGATTTCCTTACCCAGCCGGGTAACACCTCACTGCACCCAACTGATTACGCGGCCTTACCCAATCACCTTACATGGCCGGGTACCCTTCAACTGGCCTCACCCAAAATATTCCTCATTGGCCTCCCACCTTGACATAGGCTTACTTTTGGCCGATAATGCATCAAAATAGCTCGAGTAACCCTAAGCCAACCCGGGCAACCCTGAAACAACTTGGCTAACCCCATTTGTGTTACCCGAGACCGAATCTGCCTTATCCAACCTTACCCCAGCCTCACCCAACTCATAATTAGGCCAGAGTAACCTTTAGGTAACCTTGGTCCGACCCGGATAACTTTGGGTAACTTGAACACGTTTGGTACACCCGGGTAACCTGATTTGCTTTACTGGACACCAAATTTGCCTTACCCAAGCTTATCTAAGGCTCAAGAAGCTTAGTATTAGCCATCATCGGTCCTTCCTCCATATTTTCCTTCACGTCAATCTTCACCACCAAGTTACCCGTTTCTCCCGACATTACCCGGGTTACATGATAACATCGAGTTACCCTCTGATGCACATTCCGTCAAGCCGTCCTCCACCATGTCACATTTTGTGGTGTAACAACACTAAGCAACACCTAATCACTAAGCAAATAGTACCAAAAGGTGCTACTTTTGCTATGAACACGTGAGTACAAGAATCACCTAAATCAGAGCTACGGTTTGGAAGTTATGGAGATTTTAATTTAATAGATTAAAAGGGTAATTAAAATAAAACAAATTAATTAAGAAAAGGGCCTAATTGTAATTATAAAAACTTAAATAGGGACCTATATGTAAAATTGCAGGGACTACAACATAATTTCTGAAAAGGTCAGGGGTGTTTTTGTAAAAAGAATTCATGGCTCCGTTGAATTTTCATAATTACAGATTTATTTTTCTATAGGAAAATCGGTGGAATATGTCCGTGGACACATGAACCGAGTCCACGGCTCAGCGGTCCACCGGTGCGCGGATTGCATAAAACCAGAGCTATCCATCTAGCGATCTACGACCTAGATTTAAAGGCCGAAGGGGTATCCGGACTTCTAATCTCATCCATTCAAATTGGATCCGACGGGCGAGACGGTTTCTCCTCCACGGCTCAGTTTGGGAAGAACAGTGCACCGGGAGGTGCCATGGCTGATGGTGGAGAGGGCTTCTAACTCTGCATATGGTGCACCAAACTTCGATTCAACTCTTCTTACACGATCTAGGTGACAAGGGGAACTCATTTTGCAAACTTACGGCGAAGGAAATGAGTGGCGAAAGGTTGGCGGCTGTGATGCGACTCGACCGACCTTCGACAACAGTGGGGGTGGCATCCGGTGCCACTTATGTTCCAAGAATCCATTGGGAAGCTTCATCGCGGTGCCCTTGTCCTCCTCCTAGGCTTCAATTACGGTGAGCGGTGGCGGATTTGCCTGCGCACAGCGTGGGCTTGGTTGCTAGGGTTGATCGATTGTGGACGAAAATCTGGGCTAAAGGCGATGCTATTTATAGGGGTTTCTAGATAGGATCGTAGATGACAAATATCTTAACCTTTTTCCAATTCATATCCAATGCTATCTCGCAAAGATTTGGTTGAGAATAGGATGAGGATAAATTCGATTGGCTTGCATCGGGACCAAACTCGTTCTTGGGTTAACCCTGGCTGGGTTGGCGTTAACTCGGGTCGGGTCGGTCAGGTAAGATGAGGTGGGGTTGGCTGGGCCGATGATGGACCTAGCCGGACTGCAAACTGGGCTGAGCACGGGATAAGCAAAGGGAGGCTAGGCTGGGCCATCTCCAAATGAAAGAGGGGTTTCAGCCCACAGACTTAGGGGAAATAGAAATCCTCTTTCAATTTTCAAATCTTTATAGGATTTACAAACTATATATGATTCAAATCAAATTTGAAATTTAAACGGTTCTGATCGCAAAATAAAAATCAAGGAGCACACATCAATACAAAGTAAAAATTATGTAACGACATGAATGCAACAAGCAATAATTTATTTAAAGACATAACTCCCAAGGTTTTTATTCTTTCCAAAAATCAGGGTGTTGCACTCATCTAGTGGCTTGGTGAAGATATCGGCAAGTTGTTCATTGGTTCGCACCTGAGAAATAACGATATCCCCCTTGATAGCTTGATCTCTCAAGAAATGGTGTCGAATGTCATGTGCTTGGTTCTAGAATGCTCACAGGAGAGGGACTTGGTTAGTACTGTAACCAAAGTCCTTTAGAGTTTGTCGCATCTGAAGAAGTTGATCACAACAACTCCCAGCTGCGACATACTCCGCTTCGGCTGTTGATAGGGCAACAGAATTTTGTTTCTTTGAGGACCAAGATACTAGTGACCTACCATGTAATTAGCAAGTCCCGGAGGTACTCATTCTATCCACCTTGCATCCAGCATAATCCACATCGGAATAACTGATGAGATCAAAATGGGAACCCTTGGGATACCATAGGCCTAGGTTGAGTGTTAGAACTAAATATCTCATGATTCTCTTAATAGACCTCATATGGCATTCAGTGGGTGCGTCTTGAAATCTTGCACACATACACACTAAGCATGATATTGGGCCTAGATGCACAAAGATAAAGTAAGGAGCCTATGATGGAGCGATATACCTTTTGATCCACGGATTTTCCACCCATATCAAGATCAAGATGTCCATTGCTTTGCCTTGTCCATGCCAAACTTCTTGAGAATATCATGAGTATACTTCGTTTGGCTAAAAAGGTCCCATCATCAGGTTGCTTGATTTGAAATCCATGAAAGAACTTCAACTTCCCCATCATTGACATCTCAAACCTATCAGTCATGATTTTGCAAAACTCATCACAAAAAGATTAGTTGGTAGAACCAAATATTATTTCATTGACATAAATTTGGCAAATAAATAAATCCTTGTCAACCTTTTTAGTGAAGAGAGTAGAATCGGCTTTACCAATCTTAAAACCATTATGCGTGAGAAAATCCCTAAGGAATACATACCATGCTCTAGGAGCTTTCTTAAGCCCATAGAGCGCCTTATGGAGCTTATATGCATGGTTAGGATATGCTTGATCTTTAAAGCCCGATGGTTGCTCCACATAGACTTCCTCCTTGATAGGCCATTCATGAAAGCACTTTTGAGATCCATTTAATAAAGCTTGAAATCATGGTGAGTAGCATAGGCAAGTATTATATGAATTGACTCAAGCCTAGCTACAAGAGCAAATGTTTCTTCAAAATCCAAACCTTCGACTTGGGAATACCCATTGGCCACAAGTCTTGCCTTGTTACTTGTGACAACTCCAAATTCATCTTGTTTGTTGCGGAATACCCATTTAGTTCCCACAATATTTTGCTTTGTCCTTTCAACCAATGACCACACTTGGTTTCTCTTGAAGTTGTTGAGCTCTTCTTGTGTGGCTACTATCCAATCTGGATCTCGTAGTGTATCTTCCACCTTGAAGGGTTCAAAAGAGGAAACAAATGAGTATTGTTCACAAAATGTTGCAACATGAGATCGAGTGGTTACTCCCTTCTCTATGGCACCAAGAATGTCATTGACCGGATGGTCACGTTGAACGGTTTGCCTAACTCTTGGATGAGGGAGTGGTGATGATCTTGACTTTTCTTGATCATCCTCATCTTTATCTTGCTCAACTCCCCCTTGATCATTGCCCATCTCATGATCTTGATCATCATCTTCGTCTTGTTCAACTTCTTTATCTTTATCATCGTCTTGGGTAGGAACAACTTCATTTGAAGAGGGTTGATCCTTATTTGCTTCTTGTGGTCTCACATAACAAATAGCCATGGTTTTCAAAGCATCACAAGGAGCCTCCTCATCATCTACATCATCAAGATCATATTGCTCCACTTGAGAGCTGTTAGTTTCATCAAACACCGCATCCCACGTGGTTTCAACACAATCAGAGTCCTTGTTCAAAACATGATAGGCACGAGAATTTGAATCATAACCAAGTATAAAGCCTTCATAAACCTTAGGAGCAAACTTAGAAGATTTAGGCCTCTTGAGAAGAACATAGCACTTACTCCCAAAGACCCTAAAGATGGATATATTGGGTTTGTTACCAGTTAGTAGCTCATATGATGTCTCCTTCAAGAGTCAATGCAGATAGAGTCGGTTAATGGCATGACATGTCACATTGATTGCTTCGGCCCAAAAGCGATCGGAGGTCTTGTACTCATCAAGCATTGTCCTTGTCGACTCAATGGGAGTTATATTCTTTCTTTCGGCCACCCCATTTTGTTGTGGAGTATAGGGTACTAAAAATTCATGCTTGATGCCTTCTTGATAATGGTAGTTTCCAACTTTAATGTTCTTTCATTTAGAGCCATTGTCACTCCTTATCTTCTTGAATTTGGTATCAAACTCATTTTGTTCCCTCTTCAAGAACTTCTTGAGCACCTCTTGTGTTTTACTCTTGTCATGCAAAAAGAATACCCAAGTGAAACATGAATAATCATGAACAATTACAAGACTATATTTTTTACCACCAATGCTAATGTAGGCGACAGGACCAAACAAGTCCATATGAAGCATCTCCAAGGGTTTTGTAGTTGTCATGGTGTTTTTGGCATGATGAGGTGCTCCTACTTGCTTTCCAGCTTGACATGCTTCACAAGGCCTATCTTTCTCAAAGACAATATTTGTTAGTCCTAGAATGTGGCCCTCTTTTTAGAGTTTGTGAAGTTTCCTCATGCCAAAATGGGCTAGCCTACAATGCCACAACCAACCCATGTTCCTCTTAGCAATTAGACACTTATCAAGTTCAACTTCCTCGGGGACGAAGTTCACAAGGTATAGCTTCCCTCTTAAGGCACCTTTAAAGGCAAAAGAACCATCACTTCTCCTAAAGATGACCACACCCTTATTGGTGAAATAATAATTGTAGCTCATCTCACAAAGTTGTAATACATACAACAAATTGTAGTCCAAAGATTCAACAATAATAGCTTTTGAAATAGAATATTCGGTTGTGATAGAAATTTAACCATGACCAAGAACTTTGCCTTGGCTATTGTCTCCGAATGTAATGCTATCACTTGTTGT
>VSTD030004981.1:0-10002 GCA_008808055.3 Sporobolus alterniflorus | reverse complement strand
TTTTTTTTTCGTCCCCCCCCCCCCCCCCCCCCCCCACAACCAATGTGTGACTATTCCAACACACTGCCAGGCCGCTTCTGCCTGCTTCCTTGTAGCTGCTTGCTGCGCTCTGCTCTAGCCTTTGTGTTGCACCACTGCTTCCTTGTTGCCTATGCCTCGCAGACCATGCTGCCCCGGCTGTAGCACACAAATGGCCATGCCGAGCACCACTGCCCCATGCCCCTCAGCTCCTTCCTTGCCATTGCCAATAGTCTCATCGACTGCCTCGCCATGGCTGCTGCTCACCTCACCTCACCGTGGAGCTCGAGTCGCTGCCATTCCTCAGAGCTCGACGTTCATGCTCCACTAGCCCCTGAACTGAAGCCCCGCTACCACCCCCTCAACGCTGCATCTCTCTAGCCATCATCAAGGCAGAGCATCATGCCACCGCGCCAGCCTTCAAGCTATCACTGCCGGTCTGCACTGCCTCTGTGCCAGTCCTCCACCGAGCGGCGAGCGCTCCGCCTCATGGGAGCCAAGACAAGGGCCCCGCTAGCCGACTAGTGCCAGAGGTTCCCATTGGTGATTCACAACTTGAGGTATGAAGCACGTCGCACCTCGTCTACCATGGTGCCATCAGAACATCATCGAAGCCGCCATCAAGTCTGCCGCTTGCCACTGGCCCTCTCCAATGAGCGGACAAGGTCAGCAACCCCGAAAATCGGTTCCCCTTGACTTCCTCGTCACGTATGTAGACGCCAAGTCCAAAACGGAGGCTGAAACCGCCTCTCCAGTGATGCGCTACCATGTGCCACCATGTGGTCCACACGGCCGAGTAGACCCTAGATGTGGACGCGGCTCACGCCACCGTGCCCCCGATCTATGGGGCAACGGGTCAGGCTGATGCTTCCCGGCCTTTCTCGGCCCGCTGCCTCACAACCCATCAGTGTGAGCGATCCACCTGGCCTTGGCCCAGCTTCATCGCTAGGCCGTGCGGCCTTTTGCAAAATGGCCGACCTGGCGCATGGCCTAGTAGCCCATCGAGCGGCTACGTGAAACTCTGTCATGGGTCAGAATTGGCCCAGGTTTATTTTCCCAGCTTTTCATTTTTGAAATAGGGAACATATCCTATGCACATGGAAATTTGGTGCACATGTGCACATATAGAATCTTGACCCTCCATTCCTCATCCAACATCTTATGGTGGAAGGTTTTTTTGTCAAATTACATGGTGCACCGGTGGGGAGCTGCGGGAGGGTCTGTTTCAAAAATTGTCGGAACACGTTGGATGAGGAATGGAAGGTCAGGATTCTATATATGCACATGTGCACCAAATCTCATGTGCACAGGATTTGTTCCCTTCCAAATAATTCTGAAATCGGTCTTTTTGCAAACAGGTCCTCAGGTTTGATATGAATCAACCCGCCATCCTCTTTAGGGGATTTTTGCACCAAGACTTATGGTGGAAGGTTTTTTTTGTCAAATTACATGGTGCACCGGTGGGGAGCTGCAGGAGGGTCTGTTTCAAAAATTGTCGGAACATGTTGGATGAGGAATGGAAGGTCAGGATTCTATATATGCACATGTGCACCAAATCTCATGTGCACATGATTTGTTCCCTTCCAAATAATTCTGAAATCGGTCTTTTTGCAAACAGGTCCTCAGGTTTGATATGAATCAACCCGCCATCCTCCTCTTTAGGGGATTTTTACACCAAGACCCCTACCACATTCAAAGCCTTGCTAATCAGTCCTTGTTCAGTAGAAAAATCATTATAAAATCATCCAAACTTCCAAAATCCATAATAAATAGTAGCAATCTCATAAAAATGCAAACTAACTTTCCTCTGAATCCTCATGAAGAAATCTGCACAATGAACTTGACCAAATGTCAGTTTCACCTTGTTATCTTGTATAAAATTTCATGAATCCAAAGCTTGTTTGAATTAATTACAAATATCCATGCATATCCAAATATTGAAACTTGGCATGCCTATTCCTCTGCTGTCCAATGGCTTGCATAAGATAGCTCATCACTTTTCATCGTATAAATTTAAAGTTATTAGCTAATCCATCTCTTACAATTGATAAATCACTTGAAATTATCCATGCATGGAAAAATGCTCACTTTTGGTGTAACAACTCCTTTAAGTGAAATGAACCTGCAAAAATCAAGAAACTCTCAGAAAGCTTATAAATCTCATGTTACTAAATTTTAAATGCTTAACTAAGATGGTAAACCAATGGTAAAATACATAAATGCTTTATACCAAAGTAAATACATGTATATCATTCTCGCTCCTATTACAACATATCGCATGCATTGCACATTCATATTGCATTTCATCTATGCATAAGCTAGATTACGTGGAGTTGGAGTCAGAGATCCAAGAAGAGCAAGTACATGAGTAGTACGGTGGTCCACAAACATCAAGTTACAAGGATACTAACATTCCTTTCCTAGCAAGAGGGAAGCCCTGATGCGTTACAACCAACAATTCTTGTGTTTTTATTTGAATCATTACTTTATGTTCTATTTTGGTTGTGCTTTCAGTTTATAGGAACTGTATGGCACTGTAGTTGAATTAAGATCAACCTTGCTGATTATCCTTGTCAACCCTATCAATTGGTGGACTTTCGTTAGCAAATGCTATGCTTAGAGGTTAGACTATAGTAGAAGTCGAGTGGAGGGTCCCACTCATGACATTAGGAGTTGATCACAATAGGAATCGTGGCAACTTCCGTGGGGATATTTTACTTCTGTGGGCTTGGATGGGAGCCAACGGAAGTTAAACAGAAGTTTTGTTAACTTCCATGCGCCAAAAATAGCAGCCGGCGGAAGTCATGTTTATTTCTGTGAGGTGCAGAGTCCTCGACGGAAGGTCCTTAATTTATGTGAGCCGGCCCAGACGTCCACAGAAGTTGCTGAAATTATTCCACGCGCGGCCGCCCGCGCGGTGTCTCAGTCAAACCTGTAAACAGATCTCGTGCCACCGCCCACCTCTTCTCACACGCTGCCACCCAGACTCACCACCCACCACCCAGACCGGTGATGCTAGCCGCTGACACCACCGCCCGACCGACGTCACGATGAGTCCAGTCGCCCGCTCGCACCGGCTGAACCATGATGCCGGCCGTCGGCACCGCCACCGCCACCCAGCCCGGCCGCCCGACCACCACCACTACTCCTGGATGCCGCTTCGGTCAGGCCACCAGCTGCCGGCACCGCCACCCAGCCCCACCACCGGGGCACCACCATGGCGAGTTAGGCCGTCGGCCACCTGCACCGGCCGTGCCATGACGTCGGCCACCGGCACCACCACCCGGCCAAGCCCCCGCCCGCCACTGCCATCTAGCCACCCCCTGCTCACCACCCACTGGCCCACTGACCTCCACACTGGTGCCCCTACTCACACCCCTCCTCTGCCTAGAGTCGACACTGCTGCTGGCAACCCTTGTCATCTCAGCATTACTGCTGGCCACCGTTATCATCCCAGCATCAGAGCGTTGCGTCTTCCTCATCGCTCAAGCGATGGCCGTCGTCCCCACTATCGTGCCGTCCTGCTTGGGTGCTGGAGAGGAGTCCACTGCCCCCACTGCCCACACACTGCCAACTTCATCTTGAAGGCCAAAGAGGAGGTCACCACCCCCACTGCCCCATCGTCCATCAAGTTTCAAGAAATTTGCACTTACATTTTCACTAGTCGATATGGAATGTGGATTGTGGCGGAGTGTATCTAGCTTAGTGATTAGTGATTATTGGTTAAATTTGTTGGTCGTAATGATTAGTGGTTAGTGATTATTGGTTAACTTTGTTGTTCATAGTGATTAGTGGTTAACTTAGAGAAATTTTATCAATTCTATCATGACTTAGAGTTAGTTATTAGTGGATGATGATTAACTTAACGTTAGTGATTAGTGATGAGTGGTTATATTTTAGTGAAATTGGCGAACACTTAATGTTAACATAGATAATTAGGGATAAAATAATACTTAAGTTAGTAATTAGTGGACAATGGTTAGGTTTTATTTCCGTTGGCCATCGTGTGACCTTTGAAAGTTAGGTTTAATATGTGCGTTAGTTTCACCGACAAAATATATTATAAGAAATGGGACTAGCTAGCTTAAAATATTTGAAAACATATATGTACTTTTCCTATAGACATTAGAGCGTAAACAAGTGAATTAATCATTCCTCTTAGTTCAGAATTACCTGCAACTATGGTTGATGATCAAAAATGGATGTATGATGGTTGGAGAAAGAATGGAGCTCACTCAAGAGAATAGGTAGATAAGACTAATAAGTTTATCGAACATGCTTTCTCACTATCAAACACTAGAATCATGAGGTGTCCATATAGCAAGTGTCGAAATGGTTTATCCCATGACAAGAAAAAGGTTTCAATACACATTTGTAGGTTCGGTTATATGCCAGGCTATGAGGTGTGGGTACACCATGTTGAGGAAGTGCCTGAATATGAACCGGAAGTAGAAGATGACGTGATAGATGAGGATAGAATGGATGAGATGCTTAATGCTACATGTCCAGAGTTTGAAGCAGATTTTGAGGGTCCCCCTACTCCGGAGGTTCAAAAGGTTTTTGAGCTCCTTAAAGCTTCAGAAGAGGCAGTGCATGAGCATACGACAATGTCTGTTCTTTCTTTTGTGACACGATTAATGGCAATTAAGTCAAAGTTTGTGTTCTCCAATAATTGCTATAAAGAGTTTTTGAAGTTGATCAGTGATGTCCTTCCGGCCAATTGCAAGTTACCTAGAGACATGTATCAATCAAAGAAATTGCTTTCTGGTGTTGGTATGGATTAAGAGAAGATTGATGTTTGCCAAAATAATTGCATGCTTTTTTGGAAGGAGTATATGAATGAAAAGAAGTGCTTGAAATGTGAAAAGTCTTGATTTGGCGAGGTCATAAATGCTGACGGTGAAGATGTGATGATGGAAATTGTATACAAGCAACTTCATTACATGCCACTTATACCTCGGTTGAAACAATTATTTATTTTGAAGAAAGCTGCTATGCACATGAGATGGCATAAAGATTGTGAATGTGAGAATAATAATGTTATGGTGCATCCGTCCGATGGTGGGGCTTGGAAGGCTCTCGATTACTTTGACCCAGAATTTGCTTGGGACGCCAGAAATGTTCGCATCGGGTTAGCGACAAATGGTTTCACTCCTTTCACTGAGAGTGCTGCATCCTACTCTTGTTGGCCGGTCTTTGGTATTCCATACAACCTACCACCGGCACTTTGCATGAAATATGAGCATATATTCCTATACCTCATCATACCTGGTCCAGATAATCCTAGGCCCTAGCTGAATGTGATGATGCAACCGTTGATCGAGGAGTTGAAACAGTTGTGGGTAGGAGTTGAAGCATATGACTGACACAAGAAGAAGAAATTCAACCTCAGGGTGGCATACTTGTGGTCAATCCAAGATTTCTTGGCCCATGGTATTTTCTTTGGATGGTGCGTTCATGGAAATTTGACTTGTCCCATATGCAGCAAGGATACAGATTGTTTTCGTCTTGAATTCAGGAAGAAGATATATTATTTCGATTGTCATAGATGTTTTTTTCCTCCAGACCACACCTTTAGGCTGCAAAGAAATGCTTTCAGAAAGGATACTATTGTGGAAAAGGGACCTCCAAGACATCAAACCGGTCAAGAGATTTTTGAGGAACTGAATAACTTGAAAATTAGTGATGGCGGGAAGGAATTTGAAGGATATGGAGAAGAGCATAACTGGACTCACAAATGTGGGTTATGAGAGCTACCATATTCGAAGGCCTTGATTCTCATGCACAACATTGACGTCATGCATCAAGAACGTAATGTTGCTGAAAGCATAGTAATGACATGCATGATTTTTCCAGAAAAATCAAAAGACAATAAACAAGCAAGAAAAGACTTAGCTATGATTTGTCACCGACCATCTCATGAACTATCAACACGTGGTACTAAACCACATGCTCCGTTCTGTATGAAAGCAAAGGAAAGAAAAGAAGTAATGACATGGATGAAAATTTTGAAATTTCTCGATGGTTTTGTGGCTGGTTTCAGAAGAGCTATCAATTTGAAGATAGAGAAGTTAATAAGACTGTAGAGTCACGATTACCACATTATCATGGAATGTTTCCTCCTGAACATGTTACGGGGATACGTGCATCAAGATGTGTGAAAGACGTTAGCTGAGATAAGTTATTTTTATAGACAACTGTGTGTTAAAGAAATCAAGAAAGAAATGATGTAAAAGTTGGAGAGAGAGATTCCAGTGCTATTATGCAAGTTGGAGAAAATATTCCCACCCGGATGGTTTAATCCAATGCAACATTTACTTATTCATCTTCCATACGAAGCTAAGGTAGGTGGCCTAGTGCAATATAGGTGGATGTATCCTTTTGAAAGAGCTCTAAAGAGGCTTAGGCACATGGTTGGCAATAAGGCAAGAGTAGAAGGGTGCATCACAGAATAATTTAAATACAAAGAGATTGCATATTTCACAAGTGTATACTTCATAGATGAACACAATGTCAAAACACCTACGATGCGGTACCATGTACATCAAGATGATCCTCACTCTGACTTTAGCATTTTTAAATCGAGAGGTACAACTGTTGATGTTGGAAGAATTTACCATCTTAGTGAAGAGGATCAGAATTCTGCTTTGTTGTACATGTACACAAATCTTCATGAGATAATTCATTATTTCTTGTAAGTGCATATTTCAATTATGTACTTACTTAGTCGAAATGACCCTTAGTTATTTGCCTATTATTATATTTTTGTTGTGTAACAGTGACTTCGATGCACAAATCTGGAGGTCTGACCGTCAACCTACGCAGAAGCAATTAGAGAACAAAAGTCAGTCTGGAATACAAGGGCGACCAAATTTTGTATCATGGTTCAAAGAACATGCACTATGAGCGAGCAATGTACATTCTGACCTACATCAACGATCTTATGGATACATAACTGTAAGAAGATATGGTCAATACGATGTCATTGGCTTTCGCTTTCGTTCAACCATATTTGAAGAAGCTCATCCTCTAGCGGTCACATGTAATACAGGAGTTGGAGTTTGGTGAAGGACCGGATAAGGCAACCGGAGGGGAGGGGGGTGAATGAGAGCCAATCTAAAATTCCTTGAGGGAACTTGATCTATGTTCCAAATTCGACCCGACGCACATTTTTTCTAGCTCGACCAAGACCGCATAGGTACACAAAAGCTATTGGTCCTCAGAATGGAGTTAGGCAACCTTGAATCAAAGCAGAAGCACACCTAGATACAAGCAAGACACAAGCAAGACTACGATAAACAAAACCGGACTAAGAAAGTGATTCAAAGCTTTACACACATTTCACGAAATAACTTGTGAGTGTGTTGAAGAAAACACCACAAGAGTACAATGAGTAATAGAAAACCTCAAGTTTTTGATCTGGTGACTCAAGAACAAGACCGAGAATCCACCTGCAAAAATCATAACTGGAAAAGTCACAACTTGACACCCGACGAAGAGAATCAGATCAAGTGGGAAACTGCAGTTACCGAAATAGAACGATCATAGGAACGCAAGAACAGAATCCTCGAACAGGAACCATGATTACTTCGCAGCACGGTAAAATCAGGAACAGGGATCTGAGTCCATGGACGTGAGAGAAATCCTTGGTGCGTTCCTGTGCACAAACAGAGATCAAGAAAAATTGGGGCATGCTTTGGATCGATGCGGAACCCAAGAAGCTCTCCAGAACTGGCTGCCATCCTGAGCAGACCGAAGAAACACGGGCAGCGGGACCAAAATCCACTTGGGCCAAAAATGAAGGGCCGACTGTGACTTAGGACCGAGACGGGGTGCGCGGTTAGAAACCGAGGAGGAGACCGGCGGCAAAACCAGGAATCACGAGCAGAAACCGAGAAGGGACCGACAAACCGGGCGTCACCTGCCGCGCGATTGGAAAACCAATTTGAGTCCGAGCGGTGAGCAGGCCAAATCAAGTCCAAAGGCCGAGACTTTGAGCATGGGCAACTAGTAGGAACCGGCGACGGCGGCAAAACCAAAATCAGAGGCAAGGACTACGACTTAAATGGCGCTGGACTGGGAACCGAGCAAGCCCTCAGACTGAAGAGACTTAGCACGCCACCTAAAATCCTCATGAACAAAACCAGGCTAGGAAGCAGAATATCATGCAACACAGCCACGACAAAGGAATATCTCAGATCTAGCATAAAAACATGAGGAAAGGAACAACACACATCGATAGGCAAAAATCGATTTTTTTCATTAAGCTCTAAACAAGATTACAATCGATCCACAGAGGTCACCTCCCTCTCTCTCTCATTTGATTATTGTAATTGAAATTTCTTCTTGGCTCACTCCTAATCTAGGAAATATGAAATGAAACTAGAGAAGTGGCAAAGAGTCACATTCCTCCAGGATTCTATTTATAGGTCCAAGCAAAAGACTAAAAGACTAAAATGCTCCTATGATCTAATACAATGAAAACGGCAAAGTAAAGGTAGCAGGGTCCGACGTAGTCCATCGCATCGACCCATCCGTCTTCAACTTGATCCTCACATGACCTCCGCGATGGTGCCACATGCAACACCCGCCGTCACTCCTCCGCCAGTTTTGAGGCAAACTGGGAAACCCTAGCCCGACTTTCTTCCACGTGAAGCACGCCACTAGATTTCAATGCGTGCCATGTGCCATCTTCATCCTCTCGTCAGTTTTGTGGCATAACCGACAAACTGTAGCCCGCTTGGTTCTGAGGCCTAAACCAAGAAATCATCACCGTGATTTTCAGTCTCAAATCACCAAACTGTAGCTACCGGTTTTGAGGCCCAAACTGGGAAACCCGTAGCCACCAGTTTTGAGGCCAAACCGGGAGAAACCATCACCACCGGTTTTGAGGCCAAAACGGGAGAAACCGTCCCGGTGATTTTGATGTCAAACCACCGACAAACCATCTCCTTGTGCATGGTGCAGACCACACACAACATCACACGACCTCTCGACCATCCGGCCACTAAGTACCCAACCTGCTCCTGACCATGCCCAGTCCTCTGCACCAGGTCTCCTACTCCTACCACGATCCTCATCGCTGTCCGTCATGCCGCACCTGCCTCCTGCACACCACGAGACAAGCAAATGCGATTCTCTAAACATGAAACAAACTTATAGGTAAAACAATCAAAATTTCCTGGATTCAAATTGAAAGCATGGCATGTCAATGACTCATCACATATAAAACCGATGTACTGACCAGTTGGTTTCTCAATCTCTCCCTTGATGAGTCCATTGACAATAAAAAACACAAAGTTTGAAGTTTGAATCCAAAGCCCCATGAAGCACTGCTAGAAGACCAAAAAGCCAAGAAGTGCTCAAGATGATCATCTAGAAGAAGGAAAAATCGCAAGACCAACAAAAGACATGAAAAGCGGCAAAACCGAGGAAAAAGCATAGAAAAACTTAAAACCAAAACTGAATGAGCTAGAAAAGCTCAACTCAAAAACTCCCCCCCCTGAATCAAATTCCCCCTAACAAACTCAATGCAAGCTCTCCCCCTTATATAGTCATTTATCATGCTTCTTCTCTCAATCACTTGATTAGCAAGAGATCAATGAACTTTGTGCGCATTACTCTCCCCCTTTGGTAATGAACTCATCAAACACAATCCGAGAGAAGAACGAGATGCTATGCATGAGATCAAAATTAGGGTGATTCACAAGGTATGCAAGCAAGTATTTAAGCAATTATATACATCACCATGCTAAGACTTGCAAAACAAGAGTGAATCCACATAAAGAGACCATCATAGGATAACAGGCAAGTAGCCATGAGCTAAGATAAGCAATGAAGTGAATAAGAAAGTCACCACAAGCACAAAGACTCCTATCTCAACCAAGACTAGCATGTATAAACTTGCTAGACATCATCTCAAAGAGAGCAACAACAATTCGAGAACACGTGCTTTGCCAAACGCTCACATATGCAACTAAGAAC
>VSTD030004980.1:0-10002 GCA_008808055.3 Sporobolus alterniflorus | reverse complement strand
TTCTAGGCTTCTCAAGGATTTTAGAAAAATATAATATGCCATGCCATGCAATGCATCCTATACAAGATTTATTTTTGAAAAGTTTTTCATGTGTACTACAAATTGATATGCATTTTATATGCACTCCTATGTGGACAAAATTTTATTCTTGAGAAAAGTGGGTGTTACAGTCTGGATAAATTTTGGGTTGTCCCATAGAGACTCTACAACCCGTGAATGCTGCTACAATGACTTTTTAGACTGAGGCACAGACAAGCCCTCGCTAGTTTGGTACCCACCGGCAGACCTGAGTCCATAGGACCGGGGGCTTGGGGGAGATGCTTCGGGTGACTCGGCTGGCTCTGGGCCTGAGGAAGCACCCACAGTGTTGTGGTCCGAGGCGGCACCAATGGGAGAGGGCATAGCACCACCGGTACCAGGAGAGCCTTGCACATCTTTTGGGCCTGGGGGCTTCGAAGGTTTTGGCGCAGTTTTATCAGCTTGAGGAATCGAAGGCTTGTCCACCTTTGGGGACTCGCTGCCGACTAGAGCACTCTTTGCAGAAGAGCCCCAGTTGATATCCTCAGGCACTCTACATGGGGGTTCATGAATTACAAAGTGGTTGAGATGGAAAAATACTCATGACAAGTATACCTGTTTGATCGATGGATTGGGATCTTCTGTCGAGGACCCGATGAAGGAGTCAAAGCATGAGCTTTGGGTGCATGTTCATTGATTTTGAACCTGCTTGAAGATCTCCGTGTGGCTTTCTTGGCCTTTTTCTAAGGAGTCGGGTTGGCAGTTGCTTTCTGTTTACTGGCCTGAGTCTTTGAGGCATTAGTACTAGCTCTGGTGGAGGGGTCACTCGTGTGCTCGTCGCTAGGAGGCCGGGCCAAAAGTGGGATGGCCGGAATTGGGATGTCACCATCGAAGTCGGGGACAGGAGAGATAAAGCTATCCAAAGCCTACATTCAGACAAACAAGGTATACAATTTTAAGAAGATAATAATATTGATAAATACATGGGTGCCTTACCAGGTCCCTTTCAACCCTGATATGGTTGAGGCGCACCTGCTCGTCTGTCGGCCAGCTGGAGGTATCTTGGAATATGTCTTCCAGATGTTTCACTAGAATCTCCAGAGTAATCTTCTCATAGGTTTCCCGAGTCAGGTCTTGGAGTCTGCTGTATTCCTGTTGGCGCTCATAAAACACCGATTTCATGTGCCAACATGTTGAGTAAATATATAAAATAACCATGTATTCACCTAGTCTACTAACCTAGTTCCATGATTTTAGTGTTTATTTGATTTCAGGAACTTAGGTACCAAATTGGAGCATTTCAATGGACTACAAAGTGAAGTTGACCAAATGTCAAAATGAGCATCACCACGGGGGTGTATTTGACACATGGACCAAGTGGACCAAACCCCAGGGTTTGAGTCGGCTCGGCCGATCAGCCAGCCCAACACCTTGGCCGACCGGCCAGGGTTTGAGTCGGCTCGGCCCGAGACTTGGTTGGCACGTCTCTATGTCAGTTCATAAGGAAGGGTCTGAGGCTTCAAGGTGGTGGAGGCCGAGAGGAGTGGCTGCCTGGCCACGTGGATGGCAGGCCAGCCATCCATTTGCTCCAAACTGACCTTGCCAAGTCGGTTGAGACTCCCCTCAACCCCTATATAAGCCCCCTTATGGCTGAAGACTCAACAACACACACTACTTGTAGTTCTCCACTTGTAAATGTTTCAGTTTAGTAGTAGTAGCACAGACGAAGCCCTGTCGGGAGTCGAGAGTCGAGTTGAGTATTCGCTCGAGCTTCGAAAGTAGTCTTGGAGATCGGTGAGCTCTTGTATCTTTACCTTTCTTTATAGACTTTGAGTCCTAGTTCTTATATGTTCTGTTCTTGTTTTGTTTTGTTTTGAGCTTTGATGTGTGCATAGTTACTATCACTTGGTCCCTCTTTTTTATTATTATTGCTTTGTGGGTTATATGTCTGACTCGATAGATTACTCTCACTCCTCGTAGGTTGAGTGATTTACCGACATTGGTGTGTTTCCTCGTATTTCGTCGGTTGATGAGGAAACATTTGCCTTTACTCGTGGATGTGGTGTTTGGGTTTAAATCCTTCAGTGAAGCTCTATGCCTTGCACAGAAGTGTGGTACCCACAGAAGTGATAGTCCTGTTAGGGCTTTGTAATCCACCACACTGAGGTCATTGTGAGCCGGTCAAACCTGGGTTGTTGTATCCCCTTGTGTGGATTCCTTACTGTGATACAGTTAATTAGTTACCGGGGTCATGAAGCAGAGTAGGCATCATAGCAGGTGATTGGGAATCTTGGGTAACGTGTTGTGATAGATAGAGCTAGAATAGATCCTTAGAAGTTAATCGTCGTCTCGAGTCTTCTGACTAGGTGGAACCTTAGCTTACATGTAACCTGGAGTAACTAGTGTGTGTCCGTTAAGTTTTCTTAATGTAACTTCTGTATAGCCTAGTAGTACTAGCTTGAGTTATTCCTTGTGTGTTAATCTTAGACATGATACTTCCTCCCTTTGAGAAAATATAAATATGATACCTGAAGGATACTCCCGGTGAAGTGCTATATTGGTAATTCTGTGCGCTTGCGGAGCTGCATAAGAAACGTCAACAATTCCCAACCTGGGTGGACTTGTTTCTTCAGAGGAAGGACTCTGCGGGCCAGCCAATGGGTGGCCACACAGACTCCTGTCAAGCCCTGCTTTTTCAAGTGGTTGATTTTGTTGGTCAGAGCTGCTACTTAAGGGAGTTCGAGTGGGGTGGGCTCTTCACTCCAAGTTCCTTGGAACTCAGGGAGACGGCCTACAAAGGGAGGGAGGCTAGGTTCATGGTTCTCGCAATAAAACCAGGTCATATGCCATCCCCGGAGAGAAGCTTCTAGAGGAAGGTCGAGGAAGCCAACACGAGGGCGGATTTGAAGACCTACACCCCCAATACCCTTTCGGTTAGTGGTGCTTGGCTGGTATTTCAGGAAAAAAATAGTTCTTGAACAAGGAAAAATTAGGGGGAATTCCAAGGAAAGCTTCACAGAGATGGATGAAGATGATGATTTGAAGAACAACATTGGGATTGAGATGGACTAATTTGATTTTATAGTGGTCAAGGAGTCTGCGGAAGAAATTGTAGGCCAGGAGGCCAAATCCGCGTTGAAAGAAAGATGGGAACACCACAATCTCATTTTTATTGGGTGTGGGGATATCTTCCCTGGCGGCAGGGCACCATTGCAACATGGCGTGGTCTAGGAGAAAGTGATTCGCAACAAGTTTGTGAAGCTCTTTTTCATCCACAACGGACGACCGAAATAGGTGTGGGTGTGAGGCGGCCATGGCTGGGAGGAAGCTTTGCTGTAGCGAGGAACCAGTGCGAGGGAGGAGACGGAGATTGCAAGGAGGAAGGAGAGAAATGGTGGCGGCATGAGAAATGTTAGGGTTGATGGCCATATCCCCTTTTTAACAGCGGTAGCGATGAGGGGGCATGCAACGGTCCACTGGTTTGTGCCTAAAATTATGGATCAATGGTCAGTTTTAACCCAACGGAAAAAGAATTTATTTCCATCTATTCGCAATAGAGGAAAATAATAAGAGATAGTATAAATCTGATCACAGATTCCCGGATCAAGAGAGAAAAGGAGTCGACATTTAGAGTAATAGCAAAATTTGACTCCCGAATCAATTCTGAGGAGATTTGGTACGGGAATCAGGGGCTACACCTATTCGGTGCACCTATCTGTATTTTCAAGATTTGACTCTCGAATCAGTTCTTGAAGAGATTTGGTATGGGAGTCAGGGGCTACACCTAATAGGTGCACCTATTCGGTGCACCTATCTGCATTTTCAAAGACTTGTGGGACTCGGTCAGAGCCATTTAGCACTCAACCAGAGCCAAATAGCACTCAACAAGTATTCCAAGTCAGATAGAGCACTCGGCAACTTTGCCAAAGCAGGAAGATCTGGTTGACTAGGATTAAAGCTCGCTTGCCAAGCACTCAGGGGTTGCTGACGAGGTTTGGTACCATGGGTACCACGTCTCATGGACTTGGCAGAAAGGAACAGGGGGGCTACCATGAGTCGGCCCACTCGGCCTAAGGACTCAGGACAGGAGACCCATAACCGAGGCGGTTTAGAAGATAACTAAAGAATCAAATCTTGTAAATAGGGCAAGTAGAGATAGTCTGGGTCAGATACTACCATAACCGATCAGATCTTCCATGCAAACCCTACCCCCTTAGCCTATAAAAGAGGGGTAGAGGGGGTCTCAACCCAACAAATCATAATACAACTGACACACATATGATGTAGGGTTTTATCCTCACAGAGACATGAACCTGTATAAACCCTTGTCTCTCTTCTGTTCCATTGCTCTCCACATCCGTGAGCACCCCTACTCTCAAATCTAGTCATAAACCACAACACGTGTGAAGTTGAATCAAATGGATGTCAGTCAATAACCTGAGGTGTCAGTGGTCAATGAGTTTCCTGATGTCTTCCCCAAGGAATTTCTAGGTATGCCACCTGACTGTGACATTGAGTTTGTGATTGATTTAGTGCCTGCTACTGTGCCTATATATAAGAGACCTTATAGGATGGCTACTCAGTAATTAGCTGAGCTAAAGGAGCACATTAAGGAGTTGTTAGAGAAAGGTTACATCCGTGCTAGCTCATCGCCATGGAGAGCCCCTGTGATTTTTGTCCTGAAGAAAGACGGTACTCAAAGGATGTGCGTGGATTATCGTGCTCTGAATGAGGTTACCATTAAGAATAAGTACCCACTACCTAAGATTGATGATCTGTTCGATCAACTTTGTGGTGCGTGTGTGTTCTCTAAGATAGATCTTTGATCAGAATATCATCAGTTGAAGATCCAATAGTGTGACATATGGAAGACTGATTTCATTTTGAGGTATGGTATGTATGAGTATATGGTGATGTCTTTTGAATTGACTAATGCACCATGCTACTTTATGTATCTGATGAACAAGGTTTTCATGGAGTACCTGGACAAGTTCATTGTGGTGTTCATTGATGATATATTAGTCTACTCTAAGGATGAAGAAGAACACAAAGAACAACTCTGTCTAGTATTATAGAGGCTTCGAGACTATAGGTTGTATGCCAAGTTGAGCAAGTGTGAGTTTTGATTGAAGCAAGTTGCCTTCTTGGGCCACGTGATCTTGAAGGGAGGAATATCTGTGGATCCAAGCAAGATTCTAGATGTGTTCAGTTGGAATGTGCCTACTAGTGTCGATAAGATTTGTAGTTTTCTTGGATTGGCTGGATATTGTCGGATGTTTATCGAAGGATTCTTGAAGATAACCAAGCCTATAACTGAGTTACTCGGGAAGGGTAAGAAGTTCAAGTGGATGCCAACCTGTGAAGCTAGTTTTTAGGAGTTGAAGAAGCGACTAACCACTGCCACAGTGTTAGTGATGCCTGATATGGAGAAGCCATTCTCGATCTACTGTGATGCGTAAGGACAAGGGTTAGGATGTGTGCTTATGCAAGATGGTCACGTGGTAGCGTATGCTTCACTGCAGTTAAGGAAGCATGAAGAGCACTATCCGACTCATGATTTGGAGTTAGCCATTATGATTCATGCTCTAAAGATTTGGAGGCACTATTTTATGGGAAAGAGATGTGAACTTTATACGGATCATAAGAGTTTGAAGTACATCTTCATACAGCCGGACCTTAACCTTAGGCAATGAAAATGGTTGGAGCTTATCAAGGATTATGAGCTTGGAATCAACTATCACCATGGAGAGGCAAATGTAGGAGCCAACGTTTTAAGTTGAAGGTCCCATGTGAATCAAGTGGTGGTGAAGAGTATACCGTCTGAATTGTGCGACGAGTTTGACAAGCTACGCCTGAAAATTATAGCTAATACGGAAGCCATAGAGATGGAAGAAGGTTCTACTCTACTTCAGGATATTCGAAAGGGTCAACTGGAAGACGAAAAGATCAATGAGATAAAGCGCAATATCAAGGAAGAGAAGTCACACGGATTTACGGAAGATGACCAAGGTGTGTTGTGGTATAAAGGAAGGGTATGTGTGCCTAACGTCAAGGAGCTAAAGGACAAGATACTTCGAGAGGCTCACAAGTCCTCTTATTCCATTCATCCAGGAGGGAATAAGATGTACCATGATCTCAAGGACACCTATTGATTGTATGGGATGGAGAGATGTTGCCGAATATGTTGCTCTTTGCGACACCTGTCAGAGAGTCAAGGCTGAGCATCAATGACATGCTGGATTGTTGCATCCCTTGCAAGTACTTGAGTGGAAGTCGGAAGAGATTGCTATGGATTTCATCATGGGTTTGCCTAGGACTCAGTCGGGATATGATTCCATTTGGGTAATTGTGGATCGACTGACCAAGGTAGCTCGTTTTATACATGTCAAGATGGCCTACTCTGGACCGCAACTAGCAGAGTTTTATATGTCGAGGATAGTTTGTTTGCATGAAGTGCCTAAGAAGATCGTGTCTGATAGAGGGACTCAATTTACTTTGAAGTTCTAGGAAAGATTGCATAAAAGCATGGATACCCAATTGAACTTTAGTTCTGCCTATCTCCCTCAGACTGATGCACATACCAAGGGAGTAAATCAGATCCTCAAGGATATGTTGAGAGCTTGTGCTCTACAGTACGAAAGAAGTTGGGATAAGAGTCTACAGTACGCCGAGTTTTCCTACAACAATAGCTACCAAGAGAGTTTGAAGATGACACCGTTTGAGATTTTATATGGTCGTAGGTGCCAAACCCCGTTTGAGATGCTATATGGTCATAGGTGCCAAACCCCGTTGTTTTGGAATGAGACTAGAGAACGAAAGATTTTTGGACTCGACATATTGCAAGAGGTCGAGAGACAAGATCGTATAGTGAGGGAGAACTTGCAGATTGTGCAGTCAAGACAGAAGAGTTATGCTGATCATAAGAGAAGAGAGTTAAGTTTTGAAGTTAGAGATTATGTGTACCTCAAGGTGTCATCTATGAGAGGTTTATGACGTTTTAAGGTACGAGGTAAACTCGCACCTAGGTTCATTGGGCCATTCAAGATCACGGAGAAGAGAGGTGAAGTAGCTTATCAATTGGAGTTGTCAGATGTGCACGACGTGTTCCATGTCTCACAACTGAAGAAATGTCTCTGAGTGCCTGAAGAGTAAATACCCATGGAAGATTTGAGTGTTAGTGAAGATCTCTCATATCAAGAGTATCCTGTCAAGATTCTGGAGACGTCTGAGAGAGTCACTCGAAATAAGAGGATCAAGATGTGCAAGGTGCAATGGAGTCACCACACCGAGGCTGAAGCAACTTGGGAGAGAGAAGAAGGATTGAAGGCAGAATTTACAAATTTCTTTTTTGATCCATCCGAATCTCAAGGGCGAGATTCATTATAAGGGAGGTAGGTTTGTAACACCCTGTTTTTCAGAGAAAATAAAAACCTTAGAAATTATTTATTTAATTAAATAGTTATTTTGTTGCATTCAGCTTGCTGCATATTTTATTGTGTTGATGTGTGCTCTTGTATTTTATTTGGTGAGTAGAAATTGTTTGAAGTTTAAATTCAAATTTGAATCAAATGAGTTTAAAAATCTAAAAAAATTTGTAAAAAGAAAAGGTTTTTCTAATTTGATTTGAGTATTGGGACGATTCTCAGCGACCAGCCTAGCCGGCCTGCTTGCCCTCACCCCACGCGTGGCCTGCCTGAGGCCCAGCTAAGCCCAGTCACCCTGCACGCCCCGTAACCCAACTCCACCGCTCGACCCAGTGCCGGATAGGTCTGACCTGACTCCAGGTTAACCCGTGCCGAGTCCAGATGCGCAGGGGATTCTTCCCCTTTTCAATCTATCTCCAACAATGTGAGTTTATTTCGATTTTGTGCTAGAAATGGGTAGAACTCTGTGTGCACTATGACTTGGGATCAAAACGCCTATAAATAGCAACCCATTTTGTTGTAATTTGCATCCGTAAGCTTGGAACCCTAGCCCACCTCCGAACTCGAGTTTCCACCAAATCTCTTGCAAATTAATGGCCTCTACGAGCTCGAGGAGAAGCTGCCACCCCCGCCTGAGGCCTTTTGGTTGCCGGAGAACCCTTGGAGCCGGCGCACATCAACCCGAGAGAAGGAGCAAGGCGTGCCACCGTTGCAGGCGCATTGTAGACCGCCTCCACCGCCAAAGGTGAGTGAAATGAGATCACCTTGTCGCCATGATGCCGTAGGAAGAAACCGTGCTTGATTCCATGCATCGTAGGCCAAGAAAGCCGCTGAGAGTCGTTCGCCCTTTGATCGACACCCTAGATTAGGTTGCCAGATACACCTTTGTCAATCTAATATGAGACGTTGATCCAAGAACCAACGGCCCGCGTTTTATGAACCTTATGAACTCGTGAGCCGCACCCATGGACTTGGACCCGGTTCACTGCTTTTCCAATCGAAAAATAATTCCAAAATTCTTAGAAAATCATGGGGTTCTATACTTTTGCAGAAAAGTCCCTCTCTTTTATTTTAATTATGTTTTATCCCCTACAATTTTAGAAAAACAACCTTAAACCTTTTCAAAATTATATTTTCATGCTTAAAATTTTGCATTTAGGTCCTTGTATAAGTTTTTATAATTATGATTAGGCCCCTGCTTATTTATTCTTAATTATCATTTAGATTCGCTAACTTTAAACCTTCATAACTTTTTAACCGTAACTCTGATTTAAGCGATTCTTGCGCTCACGCGTTAGTAGCAATGAGTAGAATCTTTTTGGTATTGGTTTTTTAGACTTTTGGTACTGTTTGGTATACTATTTTATTTATTTTCTTTATATTGCTCGTTTCTGTTCGCTCTCGTTAGACGCTGCCGATTTTGATAATCTCTTGGAGCTTGAAGACCAAGACATTGTTGAGCAGTAGTTAGCGGAAAATCTAGGCAAGTGACCCTTGATCACATTGAACCTACTTGCTTTCTCCCTCTAGTTAACAAAGTTGCCTGCATGCATTAATTTTGCTACCTATACCTCATACCTTTAAGATTTGGGCTTATGTTTGGGTAGATTTGCTTAGCCCTGTAGTCTTGAGTTATCATACAAGTCTTCTATCTTTTATGATGTTGAGTTTGGCTTGTGTTCGTATTGAGAGTGTTGGTCTTCCATCCGTCATAATGTGAGTTGACCGTGGTGAGGTACGATATTGTGGTTTGAGCAAGGGATTGGAATGGTGGAGATGGTTAAGTCCATCAGAGAATGTGGTTGCTCGAATCTACTAAGGACCGAATCTTAGGAGTAGACACCCCAGGACAACAGGTGCTGCCACGTGTCTGATATGGAATGACTTGCTTACTAATTAGAAGTACTATAGGTAGTGTATCTTGCTCGGTTGCAGGGGGAATGGCGCAGGAAGCAACCTAGGATCCACAAGGTGCAAGAGGGGCCCGAGGTTAGGGGAAACCTTAGCATTGCAAGCGGGGCCCGAGGTTGGGGGAAACCATAGCAAAGCATGACAAACTCCTGTAGTAAATCTTTGTAATGACATATAGTGATCTATGGACCATACACCAAAGCAAGTGTAAAGAATGGTAAAATTGAGGTTTTCTAGTCGCTTAGCTAGCGATGAAATCACTACACGTGGGTATAGGGTTCTAACCTCTGCATAATGTACAACTATCATGATAGCAGAGCTTGCAGTTACAAGTGGCCTAGGATCCTCTCTAGATTAGATGGTTTGGGTGTGAAATAGTTGGATATGATTTTTGGTGTAGCATGTGTGGAACCGTGTGATTCATAGTGCCCCTTTATGGATCATACTTTAAGATTATTAATTCAACTTAATTGAATAGTCTTAGCGTGCAACTTTAACTTAGAAAATAGGTGCTAATAACTTGAGAGTCAAGTGTAGGTGCATTTTCTGCTTTTAACCTTACTACAACTTTACCTTTGTTATTATATTCTACATATCATTATTTCTTGCACTTGCTGAGTACCAACCATAAGTGTACTCATCCTTGCTA
>VSTD030004979.1:0-10004 GCA_008808055.3 Sporobolus alterniflorus | reverse complement strand
TGAGTACATAAAGTACTCAGCAAGTGTAGGAAATAATGACATGCAAGCTTATAACAAGAAAGGCTCAACAAGTGGTTTAATTATAGAGAATAGCACCTACACCTAGGTAACTACTAAGCATGACACTGCACCTCAGTTACCCAATTGTAACCCAGGGCCACCAGCTCACAGGTCTCACCCCTGTAGCCAGAAGAAAACAGAGCTCACAAGTCTCACCCCTGTAGCCAAACCAAACAGAGCTCACAGGTCTCACCCCTGCAGCCAAACCAACCAAACCCAAACCAACCATACCCCACTAATCATGTGAAAGGTCCATGTCGCTCATGACAATTTGCATGACTATCATGACAGTTTACACTCTGTAGAGGTTGCACAAATTTACCCATAGGTTGGTGATTTCATCGCTAGCTAAGCATCTAGAAGTCTCTATTTTGCCCAATGTACACTTCCTTTGGTGCACGGCCAGGAGATCACCACATAGTCTTTAACAGTGTTTCCCAGCCTGCAAAACATCCACACTAAGATTTCACCGCTGTGGATTACACCATCCTACAGAAGCCCCTCTTGTGCCACGGCTAGGATTACTCCATCCATAACCTAAGGTCGGGATTACACCATCCTTTCCTTCTACCTCGAACATCCGTGAAACTCGGAAACAATATGCTACTTAACTAAGCCTACCCATATCAGCCCTGTAACCTGCGCGGTTCACATGGTTACATGTTTGATGAACAGGTCCTTAGGATCGCTAGCAAGCACTACCACAATCCAAAATAGTACATAACAAGTACTCGTGTATTCCTGCACCATCATAAAACATCCTCCTGCTAGGATCCCCTAGACTCACAAAGTCTATAAATATGTTAACCAATTCCCACGGTTAACCCCAGACTTGGCAAACTAAGCACGATGTAAAGATTACTAGTATTCTACCCAAATCCCGGGTAACAAGGATATTACATGGAAAGATATGACACATGGTATTCCCACAATAAAACTAGTAACTACCAGCATGCAAACCTATAGATAGAAACAAGAAAGTAGGTACAATATGCATCAAGGCCACTTGCCTTCGAATCCCGCTTGCTGCTGCTCGAGGTCTTTGAAGTTGATGTCTTGGAAATTCTCTGGCAACTCGTTCTCTATGTGATGATCGACAGGCCAGAAACAAGCAATAGAACAAAATAAATAAATAGTGCAACAAACAGAGGATTATCAACAATATGGTGCAATGGCTAGATATGTTTTGCCGCTACGAAACGTTTGGCGCAAAAATCACTTAAAACAGAGTTACGGTTAAAAAGATATAGAGTTTTAAAGTTGTAGGTGTTAAATTGCAAATTTACAGGGCTAGATATTAAATATAAATTGAAAACTGAGGGCTAGATTCAATTTAACCAAAAGCTGAGGGCTTCGGTGTAAATTTCCTAGAATTTACTACAAATCGAATTATTTTATGAAGAATAAATCTGTGAGCCGAGTTCATGCCCCGTGGACCATGGCACTGTGCCGATCCACGATGGACTCACGGCGGCGCAGAAGCAAGAGCTCACCGGAGCTCAGCCTCGTGGCTGATTCCAGGTGCAAGAACTCATCGTGGCCGCAGAGAAATGGAGAGAGGGTGGCAGCGGTCCTCACTGATAGCTTCGGTGGCCGAGGCGGTGATGAAGGAAGGTCGGCGACGGAGAAACACGGCGGTGGTGCTTGGCGCTCGGAGTCACGATGTCTTAGAAACGAAAGGGTGAAGTTGGGGTGGGGAGTGAGCGTGGTGAGACACGGGGAAGGTCTAGACACCTTTTATAGGGCCTCAGATGGAGCAGAGCGGGCGGAGGGGAGAACAACCGGCGGTGGCTTGGTGGAGCTTCAATGGCGCAACCGTTTCGGGTGAGGTCAAAAATGGGGAGGGGTAACGGGGAGTCGGGGAGATGAAAGGGGCAGTGGCGCTGATTCAGTTTTGCCACAGGAGGGGAGGGGGTGCTGCATGAGGAAGGCGAGCAGGTGGCGACGGTGCTCAGCCGGGAGGCGGTGGGTTGGCCTTCCTCCGGAGGAAGGAAAAAGGCAACTGGGCCTCGGTTGGGCCAAAAGGCTGCACATGCCAGTAGGCCAGATGGGCCGGTGTGAGGGTTTCAGGCTGGGCGAGGAAGGAGGGTGTGGTGGGTTGAGATGGGCCAAGAAGCCAGAGAGGCTTGGGCCGACATTGTAATTTCCACGGAAAATTCAAATTGGGCTGCCAAGGCCAATGGACCGAATTGATGAAATGAATCGGAGGGGCCCATAGAAACTGTTTTTGAATTTATTTAGGATTCAAAAATCAAAGGATTCAAAATATTTTTAAATGGAAGTTTGAACTGGCATCAAACTAAAATAAATTTAAACAACTTTTTGAAGTGTTTTCAAATCTGGAACTTTTGGATATTTATTTAAATAATCAAATTTAAATCAAGACTTTAAACAGAAGACTTCTAAATTGATTAAGAAAAAGATTTCGAAGCGAAATTTAAATCTTTTTAAAAATCAAAATTGACCTAGGGCTCAGAAATAAAAATATGCATGCCATGAAATGCAATCCTATCAAGTTATTATTTTAGGCGAAATGCATTAACTTGAGAAGTTTTAAATTTTTACAAAAAACAGGGTGTTATAGTTGGTCTACTGCAGCCTCTGGAAATTCCTTTGGGCCGATGCCGCAATCGATTTCATGGAAGGATTTCCACGCGTCAATGGCATGTCAGTGATCCTAACCATGGTTGAGAGATTCTCCCAAGCAACACACTTCATACCCTTGGGTCATCCTTATATGGCCACATCGGTCGCACGTGAATTCTTCAATGCGGTGGTAAAGCTTCATGAAATACCAAGCTCGATAGTAAGTGACCGTGACCCAGTCTTTACTAGCAATTTTTGGAAGGAGCTTTTCTCGCTGGCAGGTGTCAAGCTCTGTATGTCATTGGCATTTCATCCTCAGTCTGACAGGCAAGCGGAAGCAACGAACAAGATCATTATGATGTATATATGATGTTTAGCAGGAGATTGTCCAAGACAATGGTTGGAGTGGCTACCTTGGGCTGAATTTTGTTACAACACTGCATTCCAAACTTCCATTCAGACATCGCCGTTCAAAGTAGTATATGGGCGAGAACCTCCTGTAGTTCGGTCTTATGTCCCAAGTGAGGCTCGATCTCCTGCAGATAACCAGCAGCTTGTGGACAGAGATGAGTTCCTGCTCAAAATCAGAGAAAGGTTGGAACAAGCTCAGATGTACCACAAGTTGTATTATGATAAAAAGCATAGAGATGTGGAGTTCCAGGAAGGAGATTGGGTTTGGTTAAAGCTGCTGCATCGACCAGTAGATTCTCTTGATATCAAGGGAAAAGGCAAGCTAGGCCCTCGCTTCGATGGACCATTCAAAATTATTGAGAAATTGGGAGATGCTGCTTATAAACTTCAGTTGCCAGGAGGAGAAAAGATTCATGACGCATTTCACGTAGGCATCCTCAAGAAGTTTTGTGGAGAGCTGCCGTCAGAACTGGATAATTTTCCAGTAATATGGCATGGTAGGGCCTTTCCAGAGACAGATGCAGTGCTCAAGAGCCGGTTGTCAAGGGGAATACATGAATTGCTTGCGGCATGGAAGGGACAGGCAGCAGCAAACACAACTTGGATGGACTTGGAAGAATTCAGGCGTTTATATCCTACTTTTCAGCTCAAGGATGAGCTGCTAGTCCAGTGGGGAGAGATGTCATGTGGGGACTTTCATACAAGCATAGGCGGCAGGCAAAGGCAGGAGCTGAGCTGCAAGAGCAAACAAAGGAAGGAGTCCAAAATTAGATTGAGTCCTAGTCGGTTAGGGAATAAAACAGAGTCATAGTAGGATAAGGAGTTGTGCTTAGTTAAGATTGTTGCTGCCCACTGCAGTATATAAGCAGATGGAACCGTGCGTTAGGGATAATCAAATTTTATTGTAATCTGGCATCAAACCTCTACCGGTACCCTCCCCTGCCTCGACGTTGCAGTGCCCACTACGGCACCGCCGCAGCGACGAGGTCCAGGGCCGCGGCCTACCATTTGCAAGTATAATCTTCAGAAAGTGTTAGAAACTATCTTTGCAACGCCTCACCCTGTGATAGGCGGCTGTTGCCACAATAAATGAACAAGATCTGGAAGCCCCTGCTCGAAACTACAGAAATTGGATATGCCGGTTTGGCAAACCGTAGTGTCTTATTTTGTTGAGACCGACAGCAGTTAGGGGTGCCGCCAGGCTTTGATGAGGTTCCTCTCCTCTGGCCTACTGACATCTAGATGAAGAAGATGTGTGAACTATGGCAACCTAAAAGATTGGAGTGGTGGTTAATAGATCTAATTGATGAAAAGAAAAAAACTAGAAAACTAAGGGAAAAAGTAGAAGAAAAGTAAATTGTATTAATTTGATTGTTGTTTTACATTAACCGGCCATGACCTACGTTTATATAGGCAGCAGGACGTAGCTCTTTGAGTCAGATATGAAAAAAATCTTTTTTAAACAAACTAAATATCAATCTCTAATTGGACTATATCTGTTCTAGAAAAACCATATACTCTGGTATCCCAAATCGGATAGTCCAGTTTTTGCGGCCTCAACTTTTGGCTTAGATTTCTTCCATCTTGGCTCCTTGATACTTCGCAGTCTTTTTCCATGCCTCAAAATACCTTGGATCTTTAAATCTTCAACTTTAGCTCCTTCCTTGGTTTTACTCTAAACATGCCAAAACCGGATGGTCCGGTTTTTCTAGACTTGACAAATTTGGTTATCAACACATGTCCCCATGCCTTTTAGTTAAGCTCGCGTATTAAAAGATAATTTTAGACCAAATTGGACCTAAGGGCGATGCCCATGGTGTTTCATCGACCATTTTCATGCTAAGGGCGATAATCTTGTTATTGGTCGTTTCTAACTCAAGTGTCTTGCCAAACACTAGGATAATACTTTTCAAGTACTTTCCATTAAGTGCCCTTGGCAGCGAAGTTCCTTGCACACTCTGAACCATATAAGAATTTTCAGGAACTACTTCCTCAATTCTATACGGTCCTTCCCAATTTGGTGACCACTTCCCGAACTTGATACTTTTGTATCCGATAGGTAAAATCATCCTCCAAATGAGATCTCCGACCTAAAATGATTTTCCTTGACCTTCTTGTTGTAGGCTCTAGCTACCCTCAATTTATCCCTCTCAATATCACCTAAAGCCTTTACTCTCTCATCCGATGCTTCGTCTATCCTATTGAGCATTAAGCTGCAATAATCTACAGCCGACAACTCATTTTGTCGAGCTATTCATAAAGCATCCAGATTTACCTCTACTGGTAAAACAAATTCTTGCCCATAAACTAACTCAAAAGGTGTTACCTTTGTAGCGATGTGCTTGGAGATGCAATGTGCCATAGCGCCTCTGACAATACTTCATGCCACCTTTTGGGATTCTCCTCGTTCTTCTTTTTGATTAGCTTGATTAAGGTCTTGTTACTAGACTCGGCATAACCATTGACCTGAGCATATGGTGAAGAACTAAGGAGTTTGATCTTGAGAGACTCGGTAAATTCATGAACTTGATGAGACATGAATGACGAGCCTTGATCCGTTGTCAATGTTAGAGGTATGCTGAATCTATGAACAATATGCTCTAAAATGAAGTGGATTACCTCTTTATGTGTCATATTCTTCAATGGGACAACCTCCATCCACTTTGTGTAGTAATCCGTAGCAACTAACACAAATCGATGGCCTTTAGATGAAGGTGTATGAATTTGGCTAACGAAGTCTAAAGCCCAACCATGAAATAGCCATGGTTTCATTATAGGATGCAACATAGCTGCAGGAGACAATTGCACATCTCTAAACTTTTGGCACAATTTACAACCTTTCTAGTACCTAAAATAATCATTTAGCATAGTCGGCCAATAGAACCCGACATGACAAAGCAGTCATTTCATCTTATGAGCTGATTGATGAGTACCACAAATACCTTCGTGAACTTCCCCCATTGGTATCTTAGATTGATCTGAAGCCATGCATTTTAACAACAAACCATCTATAGTTCGATGATAAAGAGCATTACAAAGCATAACTATTTCAAAGCTTGTTATCAAACTTTCCTATCAGCAATATGACCAGGATTCTCTAAATATCGTACCAGGGGTGTCCTCCAATAATAAGGATTGAAAGTCATCATTTCACTTGATTCGTCTGAGTTTCATGAAATTCTAGACCCTCTAGTTTCAAAAACTAGACCATCCGGTTTTGCTGAACTTGGTTCAGTAGAACAGATTGTCACACCGTGCATCAGCTAAAAACCGGATGTTTCTAGAAAACTGAATTTTCCTCGATTTGATCAGAAACCTGATGCTTGTTGTGCCAAATCGATTTCCACTATATTTTCATCCCTGAAAATATGCTGCACAGTAAAATCATCGAGAAGAGTAATAATTTCCAAGCAGTTGTCAAGATAGGCATTTAACGACCCGTCGAGGCATTGAAACACACCAGCAATTTACTGCACGACTAACAATGAATCACTGAATGCCTCTACATGTTTAACACCCATGAAACTAAGAATTTAAAGACCTAATATGATGGCTTCATATTTGTCTTGATTATTAGTGCAAAAGTACTCCAAGCGAGCTGATGTCTCACAAACGGCACCTCTAGGTGAAATTAAGACAACTCCTACACCTTGACCTTCTCTACACGCCAATCCATCAAAGAACAATTTCCATAGATGAATTGATACCAAATTACATGATCCATCGCTGTTTTGATCAATACCATGCCCAACGATGAAATCCGCTACCACTTGGCCTTTCACGGATTTTAATGGTTCATAAGCCAAAATCATATTCTATTAAAGCATACACCTATTTTTTGATTCTCCCACTTAGAATCGGCTGCTGCAACATATGTTTAATTACATCGGCGTGACATGCAACTATACAAGTACTAGATAGCAAGTAATAATGTAATTTAGAACAAGCATAAAATAAGCATAAACATAACTTTTCAATAAATGAGTACATTGTTTCGACATCAATGAGGTGTTGGCTTAAGTACGTAATGATGTGCTCCTTGCCATCCATCACTTGCATCAAAACAACCCCAATTATGGCATCCTCGGCATCGATGTAGAACCGAAATGGAAACCCGGCTATATGTGCTTTCCACTACTAGAAAATTGATTTATGGTAACACCCCCTGATTTTTAATGGTGTCGGCTGGTAATTGCAGCCAATACCCAAAATAACGGGCATGAGACCCAAACTTGTAGCCAGTCGACACTATAAATGGAGTAGATTATTGGTGCCGCTGCTTAAGGGGGCCGATACCACCTGTGGATTTTTAGTGTCGGCTGCTTATGTAGTCCGTGACCATAAATGAAGTCCAATCTTTGGTGCTAGTTGCTTAAGTGTGCCACGAGCATAAAAGAAGTTTCTTTGGTGCCAGCTACTTAAGTGGGCCGTTACCATAAAAGAAGTCCAGTCTTTAGTGTCGGCTGCTTATGTGGGCCGGTACCACTAATGCACGGCCTGCTTAGGCATGCACGGCCCACACATCCGGCTAGCTATTTGGACTTTGTTTTTAATTTCATTTGAATTTTGTTTTCAATTTCATTTGATGAATTTTGTTTTTTTCAATTTTGTTTGAATTTTGTTTTCAATGTCATTTTTAATTTTGTTTGATTTTTTAATTTTGTTTTCAATGTCGTTTTCAATTTTGTTTGATTTTTTTCTGAATGTTGTTTTGAATATAGTTTTCAAATTTGCTTGAATTTTGTTTTCAATTTTATTTGTCAAAATTTCATTTGATTTTTTTTTCCAATTTTGTTTGAATTTTGTTATCAATGTCATTTTCAAATTCATTTGAATCACTACTGTTGTTTTTAATTTTGTGATGAATTTTGCTTTCAATTTCGTTTCCAATACGATCACTGTACCACGCAACAAGACGAACAAAAAAACTATATCGATATAGGGCATATTAGAGAGACACACTTAGTATATGTAGGACATATGAGACAAATTCAAATCCATACAGATAAATACCCACATTAATATTAAATGTGATACATAATTTTCATACAATTTTTCCATTGCCACCTTTTCGCATATTGGGCATAAGATTCTTGTCAAAGTCTATTTCTATGTATTTGATGTTCATTGGATTGGTGAATAATGTCATCTCTTCGAACTGATTGACGACCTCATCATTATCTTCTCTCAACTCTGACAATTTTTTGTTTTGCAGAAACAACAATGTGTTTCCTAGTTTCTGGATCGAGTATAAACGACAACCGGCATGAGCTAGTGAAGGTAGCCGCGGGAAGAAAGAATAGGGGGAAAATGGTCGCTAGGACCGACTTTAAGTAGGCACGCTGCTCGGGGCCTGGTCAGGAAGGTTTTTCCAGTCGATATGATGGGTCCGCTGTTGGCGGTCCTTAAGCCCAACAAAATAATCCACAAGCGTACAGATGCCAATTATAGCAGCTTTCACCTAAGAGTATTCCTAGGGTTATCGAATCCACATGGACAGAGGTAGACTAGCACTATATCTATACCATGTGATAACTTTGGAGAAAGAAAAGCTAAGTTTAACCTAGAGACAAGTAGGACAACTAAAATACAATTGTATAAATGCATACACATACCTTAGATTTTGGGACTGTCTTGAAGGATAGGCTTAGGCCGCCTGATCAACCTATAGCACATCAAGGAATCCACACAAGGGGCTATAGTGAAGCCAGGTAGGGAGGGACCCACCGTACCGATCCAACTACATGGTGGATTACGAAGCCCTAATAGGACTGTCACTCCTGCGGGTACCACAATAATCCATATGGCCGGGGGTGCTACGTGCATAGACAATATCTTTGACACCTCATCGATTGTGCTGTCTAGGATCTTCCGCCCGATCAAAGCGATTAACCTTCGAGGGATCAAGTAATAGTCGCCACATTGGGTCCTACTATACTCGATTACTCCTCAAACACGATACCGTATATACGATAAGACAAACACTAATTCTATTATATGGTATGTAAATACACAAATAACATAAGGGCAGTGAATGAATGACTTACTATGATTGGGAAATCACCCACTCTGAGGTAATGTCGTAGGACTCTAATACACCAGAGGGACTCGAGAGTTGATTCTCTATCAGAATTCACAGAATTCTGGCAGATCTCCCATACTCTGTGATTTTCTAGCATAAGGGCATTGTTCACCATTCCTTGGAAGTTCTCAAAGTCTCGAGCCTCCAAAGCATAGGTCAGTCCATCATTCAGGCCATTCAAGAAACACTCATGTTTCTTCTCATCAGTGTTGACTTTATGTGGGGCGTAGCGAGATAGTTGAGTGAACTTGGTGATGTACTCATTCACAGACATGGACCACTGTTTCAGATCTAGAAACTCCTTCTTTAGCTTGATAACTTCTTGGGGAACATGATGTGCATGAAAAGCGGCTCTGAACTCTAGCCAGTTGATGCTCTCAGGTTCCTCATGGGCTTCCACGTAAACATCCCATCAGTCGGCTGCAGGACTAGAAAGTTGGTGAGAGGCTAGCAGTACCTTCTCACAGTTGTTGCACTGCACCACTTACAACTTCTTCTTAACAGACTTGAGCCAATTATCAGCATCAATCGGCTCTACATCATAGGAAAAGATTGGTGACTTAGTGTGCTGAAAACTCCCAGCCTATCCCTCGGCGGCGCTGGCGCTTGGGGTTGTGCATGCAGGTTGACCATGGTCTGCTGCATGGTCTGAAGTATCTGTGCTTGCATAGGCAGCACTTGCTCAAGAGTAAGCGGAGGGGTTGGTGGTGGGTTGGCGTCTTGGTTGTTGTTCTCCCCATTGTTCTCAGCATTGTTGGCGGCGACACGGTTCCTTGTGTTAGCCATCTGAAGTATGAGTATCGATGGGATAGAGAATACCCAAAAGAATGGTAGCGGGGGTAAAGGAATAGTGGCAAATCCACAG
>VSTD030004978.1:0-10004 GCA_008808055.3 Sporobolus alterniflorus | reverse complement strand
GCCACATGGGGGATGCAGCGGAGGTGCGCGACCCATTTTGCGGCCCCCCCCGTCCTCTCCTGTCGACACAGTGAGCCGGACCCTCCCCATTTCTCTCTCTCTCGTTGTCAAGATCTTGTATCCTGGGTACCGTGGGCCGTCGGTTATGGCCTAACAAATCTAGATACGACCAGGTTCCCTCCAGTGACAAACGGTAGGGGAACCAAATACGTCGTACCGGATATGGACCCACCACTCCTGGTTGAAAGGGAGGGACGACCAACTTAAAAAGAACTAGACCCGGGGAGCAATCCGTGCCAGTCCTTTCTTCCATTTCAGTGGTCGCGGGCGGCCAAGATTTCACCACCTATCAGCCTAGTCTAACCTACCCTAGCACCCCGGCACGGCACATGCCTAGGGCCTCGGTAACCACGCCCGGAGGTGCCCTGAGTACCCCGTGAGTGGCCAGAGAGCCGGGGTCCTCAGATAATGATGTCATTTAATGTCAAGCAAGACAAGACGTAACCACAGACGTCCACACACACCTAACAATAGGCACTCGAGTGCTAGAATCCATCCCATCACCGCCTGACATGACAACTCATCTACAAGAACACACATAATCATCATGATCACTCTGACATCGGATAAGCTCGCCCTGGTAAAGGCAGTCCAAGGTCACACTGGCTTAGACAGTGCGATGGGATGAGACAGGGTATGTCAGGAGGCTCTGTACACTCGCCTGTTAACTACAATTTGTAGGCTGGTGCAGGTGGCAGCGTAGCCTCCCCACGTAACCCCCATGAGGGTAAACTTAGCAGCCAAGCGAAGCAGATCAAGATGGTGGCACCATGAGAAACCGTCCCAGGCACGTCAGGGCCCGGGAGCTAAGACGACTACCGGGAAGCCACCTCCGGACTCCGAAGACGATATTTCTAGTGTGAGTCCCCACTTGTCATGTAAATTAACCTGAGTAATAAGGGAAATGTACCATAGTTAGGGGACCCCAAAGCTGCCTATAAAAGGGTCTCTACCCTTCAGAAAGAGGGACATGAGATCCAGACCCCATTCACATGTGAACTACTTGAGCACTTTGCTCACCCTTTATAACACTCATTTTCATCAATATCAACCTGCTAGATGTATGACTATTACCTCCGAGGAGGGGCCTAAACCATGATAAACTCTTGTGCTCATTGTTCGTGAGACCACCTCGAAACTGCAAACACGTGCTCTTGTAGACCATGTTATTTGCTGGTGTAGAAAACACCGACACTCATCTTCTATTTAAAGGTTGGCGGCGCCTCATCAAAATCTTTTCCACGTGCGACCACTTTTTCCCCAAGAAACCTCCCCCAAATCACCCCTCACTCTCCTTTGCTGTCGTTTGTCTGGCCTCGAGCATTGGAGCATATACGCCTCCTCTTTCTCGGTGTGCTCCACCCCTGTGTGGTTTCTTGGTCCAATTGAACCGTACCTCACCCACCCCTCTTCCTCCGCAAGCTGTAGTACCCATCGAAGCCAACCACTGTCCACCGGAGCCTGTCGCTACCGTGAGATGCTGTTGAGCCACTGCTTCCCACCGGCTCATCGTTGTCACGCCATAACGGTGAGCCCTCGCCCTAAAGAGTGTGCCCGGTGAAGTCCCCACGCCATGCCGATCCCAATCATCGTCGGTGGGCGCACCACCCAACCAGTTGGGCCACCGCCCACATAGTCGCGGGCCATGCCAAGCAGGTTGTCGCCAGCCTTGGGCCGCCGAACAAGCCGGACCATCATGGCCGTGAGGCCGCAGGCCTTGGGCCGATTTGCAACTCGACACTATTCACCCTTTTCATTTTTGAATTTCATACCAGTTTAATAGAAATTCATTTAAACATCCAAAATTTGTAGAAATTTGTAGAAACCTTAGAAAAATGCAAAATAATTTTTGTTATAAGTTCTTGTGAGTAGATCTAGCTAATGAACTGGACCATTCTGTTATTTTCACAATATTGTCATGTGTAAATTTCCATGGAGTCAAACTTTGTGTAAATCATTTAAAAATCCATTTGCAATTTAAACTATTGAAACTTTATATGAATGTTCATCTTGCTTGTACAAAATATCACACATTTATTTCCTATTGAGTTATTTAGTTGTGCTTTAATCTTGCTTTGTAGTTAATTAAATCACTAGAAATTATTCCTGCTTAGAAAAATAATCATCTTTACTTGAGTGACCCCTGTTGATGCCCTGAACCTGTAGAAAATCAAAAACCCTTATTAGATTTATAAATCTCATGTTATTAGCTTTTGAGTGGTTAGTTAATTTTCCTAATACATAGAAAAGCTGCTAATAAATTAGTAAACACACTCTTGCAGATTAATGTACTTGTTGTTTTCTATTTATGCACCATTTTGCACTTGAGCATCTCATGCATGCATCATTTTTAATATCAGCACGTGTTTACTTACGTTTGCTCACGTGAAACCGGAAACTAATGAGCTAACAGATCAAGCACCAGTCGAGAACACTAACACTGAGCTTAGTCAAGGCAAGCCTCGATGCATCCCACCTATGATCCTTGACTTTTCTTTAAATCTCTAGCTTTATGTTAATATTATTTGTGCATTAAATTTGTAGGAGTTGATTTTGACTGTAGTTGCTTTATATTAACCTTCCTGGTTATCCTTGATTACCATGTTAGAAAATTGTAAGATGTTAGTGAATGATAAGTGTAGTTATAGGAATCAGTAGAAGTCGAGTGGTCGGAAGGCCACGTGTCGGCAATAGGTGCTACATACTTAATTGCTAGAGGTTTATGTTGAGGCTATTAACCTTAGACCAAACAGAGCCATTATGGGAAAGCGGGGGATGATCAGTTGGGAAGGGCAGGGAGAGTGATGTGGAAAGCTGGCACTTCTAAGGTTGTAGCCCCCATCTATGTCGGTTAAGGACCGATGGGTTGGCCCCAGGATCAAATATTGACCGTACTAATCGCATGCTGGAGATATGGGCCCAGTAAGCCTAGTACCATGTCGTCAATAGATTTTTGACTTTCTCCACTAGTTCTATGGTTGTGTGGGGGTGATAAACTGGGTGGGCACCCGCAGATCGGTTAGCCAATGTGTTGGGAATTGGGACGGGAACCCTATTGTTCTGGAGCAGTGACTCTATCCAACACTATTTACAACTACGTGAAAGGTTGGCATACATGGACTGTGTGAGATACGTATGGTCGAGTGTCATACGTGAACCAATCGTGGGCTATAGACGGCGTGTTGATCAGGTTTCTCCTATATGGTGTACATCGATTCGAATCATCGCGACTCTCAGATATGAGTAACCGCTTGTCTTGTGGCAATCAACACGTAGTTAACTTAATGAATTAATGAAAGGAATGTTTATGTTGGATTTGCTATAATTACTTGATTGTAAACTCTTGCTAGATTAGTTTAAATGGCAGCTTTTTAATTAGAATGATTAGAATAGAGCTAAAATATGAAAGTAAGAGTTTACTCTTAGTGTGGGTTTAGTATAGTGATAGAGCTTACCATATAGCTTTGCATTCTAGGAGTCGGCTATTTATGACCATGTTGACGGGTAAGTCTTGTTGAGTTTTAGTTGCTTAAGCTTTGCTTGTAAACTATTGTGTGCAGAGGAAATGCCTGAGTTCTGTGGTTGTTGCGGCAAGTTCGTCTGACCCGGTATCCCACCTGAAGACTGGGAGGTCAATTGGGAGCCAAAGCTTTGAAGAGCTACCAAGGACTTCATATCTTAGAGCTCGATGTGGGTCCTTGTATCATCGTGTTAGTAATTGTATCACTTTTGTTGTTTTCAAACTTTGAACACTTCATTATCTAAGTACTCTTCTATAATCAAAGAATTTATGTAATAAAACTTTTATTCGGGTTGTTATGTATGTGATGTATTATATGTGTTGTTACTTATGTAATGGCACACCCGTAATGATTTTGGTTATGACTAACCGATCTTACCTAAGTGCGGGATGTCACAAGGAAGGACCAGGCGACTGAATTGAAAGCACGTGCGATGTCCACCATATGAAGGAGAGCAAGCTTCTTACGTGCATGGAGAGCTCTAGTCGATGCACGAACCAATTTGAAATTGTCTTGAATGAAACACCCCTTAATGAAGGCGCTCGAGTTGACGTGAACCAGCTTATCCACATGGGGAGCCAGTCTGTTGGCCAGCACGTTCAAAACAAGTTTCCCGACCATGTCAATGAGGGATATAGGTCTGTAATCCCGGATGGAAGTCGGCCTCTCTTTCTTCGGTAGCAGGATCAAGGCCGCATAATTGACAACGTGGAGGTTTCTAGTGTCCAATCTCCAGAACACATCGAAGGCCCACATTAGATCGACCTGAATGATGTCCCAAGCTACCTGCAAGAATCTAGTAGTAAACCCATCAGGGCCCGGAGCCTTATCCGATTGAAGTGACCGGATCACCCTCAACACCTCCTCCTAAGAGAATCTCTTGGTCAGACTGGGCAACTGGGAGGTCGGCAACCCTAGGTGTGGCATGTCAATGGTGTGGGTATGCAACGACGGCTTACCCAACACCTCATCTAAGAAAGCATAGACAACTTTAGCTTTCTGCTCCTCTACCATTAAAACTCTACCATCACACTCGAGATAACGAATGAACATCTTTCAGCGGTGAGTACTGGCATGGATGTGAAAGAATTTTGTTGGGGTGTCCCCTTCCCGTAGCCACAACAAACACGACTCTTGTCTTGCTATTGTGTATTGCAGCGATGAGTAGCCAAGCAACTTCAGCTTAAGCTCTTATCGCAACAGTTCCTCATGAACAACCAGCTGATGGTGATCATGTGCCACTTCTAGGTGGTGACCACTTCCTTCTCAACTTCCGATTGCATTCTGATGCTTCCAATGGAGTGAGTGCTCCAGCTCTGCAAGAACCTGGCCATATTGCGGAGAAACTGGTCCAACTGAGCAAAGGGGGTGGCGCTTTGCATAGGGCAGTGCCAGGCACGCTGCATAGTTTCTCTGAACCCGGGGAACATAATCCAGAACCCCCTGAACTGGAAACACTTCTTTCTACGAAGGGGATTGTCAAACTTTGAGAAGAAGCAATGCATGATCCAAACAAAGGGAAGAAAGCGAGTGCATGTCGTGGTTGGGGAAGAGCAGCTTCCAATCCACATAAATGAAAGCTCGGTCAATGCGCTTAAGTGTTGGATGGGCACACTCATTACTCCAGGTAAATAGCCAACCCTCAAGGTGGATTTCTTTTAGGTTTGCAGGGTTGAGGAAGTGCCCAAACCGCCCCATTCTTCTTCTATTCAAACGATCATTATTCTTATCGTGGGCACTATAGATTATATTGAAATCCCCACAGATGAGCCAAGGATCAAGGCACACCTGAGCTAGCTCATGGAGCTCCACAAGGAAGGCTGTCTTGTCCTCATCTTTTGCAGGGCCATACACCAACATAAGCCACCATCCCTCTCTGACCGAGGTGCTGCAGAATTTTGCCAAGGTTGAGAACATGCAAGTAGACGTGTTGGACACTGTCTTGTCCGTGCCCCGCCAGGCGACCAAAATATCCCCTCTTGTCTGCACGGTTGGGAGGTAGAAGTAGTCATAGCCAGATCCCACGAATTGCTGGTCTGAAGTTGATTGATATCACAAAGTTGTGATTGTATTATTTTTCTCTATAGGGTTTTATCCTTATGTAGTTGAAATAAAATTTTACCTACACATAATAACTAGTGGCATTAACTTGTGTAACTCAGACATTCAATATTTCTGTCTTTTTTTATAGTAGTATTTTTGTCTTTTGACTTGTGCACTTGTATGTCACTTATGTGTCTATGACTATCTATTGTCTATGTCTATTTGTATTTTTTCCTTCAATTCTGACTTTTTTTCAGTTCATCTGCTCATGTGAATTTCTTTATATTTGAAATATTTGATTTTTTAAGAAAAAGAGGTTTTTATTATAAAACCAGTCGTGTCTCAGACCGACCCGGCACGACAGGTGTGTTGGATCGACGACCCGGCACAACTCGTGTAACGAGGCCGTGCCGTGCCTGAACCTAGGCACATCCGCGTCGTGCCGACCGTGAAAAAACGGTGCCCTGCCAGGTGGAGGCTGAGAAGCACGAGTGCGGCCAGGCACAGCCGATTGGCTCACTGTTGCATCCACGTGTCCTCTCAGTAATTATTCGAATCCACTCTGCGCCATCTTGTTGTCCATTTTCTCCACCCGACTTCTACGGTTCTGCCCCCTTCTTCATGGATGAGGCTCCCCTAACGTACTGTCCAGTCGCTGACGCGTGGGGCTGAGCCCGCGTGTCAGCGACTCAACTTCACCGTGCAGTACGGTCAGTGATCCTCGCCCACACGCACGCATCGGGCGCCCGGCGGATTGGGCTCCTCTCATCGACTCATCGACGCAGGGGTGGGCGAGATGGCGTCGGCGGAGGGGAGGGCGCCCGCAGCGAGCCTGGCTGCGGCGGTGCGGGTCGTCGCGGCGACGGCGAGGCCGGCGTCGAGCGCGGCTGCGGCGGCGGGGGTGAGCGCGATGGCGCTAATCGTTCAGGGGGAGGACACCGCGTTCGGGTCGCTCGAGTGGTGGGTGTACGCGGGCATCTCGTGCTTCCTCGTGCTCTTCGCCGGGATCATGTCCGGGCTCACCCTCGGCCTCATGTCACTCGGCCTCGTCGAGCTGGAGATCCTCCAGCGCAGCGGCACGGACGCCGAGAAGGCGCAGGCTGGTCCGATCCAAAACCCTGTCTATTTACCCTCCTGTCTCCCTCGCGGTGTTCGATCTGGTTGCTGTTTTCGGAGTGGCCTCGGTGAGCTCTCGTTGTGGGTCACAGTGTCGTGCTATGTGGCATTGGGAAATGGGGATGGCAGAATACTACAAATCGTCAATTTCCTTTTCAGTTTTGGAGATTAGAGGGACTTTGCTGTCTCGTGATTAGTTTCTCTGCCCCCGATCGTAAGGCTGCTGGGATTTGTGAGTGGCAGTGCAGATGAGGTAGGATGGCTATTCTGACATATTACTCAAAAGTGATTAGGAAGGAAAGTAGAATAAACAAAAAGGCTAGTGAGAAAATCAGGGACAAGAAAAGGCAGTGTTGGTTGAATTTTGTCTTTTTGTATGATTCTCACCTCCCCTGGGCAGAGTTATGAAATGGTAGATCAGGCAAGTGAGAATTGGAATATTAGTTTCTCCCAAGAGCTTCCTGTAACAACCATGTTTGTTTGCCGTTGTAGCATGAAGCTATGGCTTTTCTCCAAGTAATATATTCTGAAGCTCTTGTTGTTTTTGTTTTAACTGCTCGTATCATGTGACTTTCTCTAGTTACTATATGATGACATATCTGGGTCTCTCTGATCTTCATTAGTTAATCTAATGTATAATCTATCAGTGTTCAGCTTTGATATAGTAGCACTGCTGCGTGAGTGTTGCTGGCTACAAACTGCCTATTTATCTCCCCCTTTTTAATTATCTACTAATGCTTTTCTGTTGTTCATCATCTTTTTGGAGAAATAACAAGTGCTTAGTCCCTCTGACTGATGTTTTTTCGTGTGTTTTTTATTAGTTTGCTTTCATTCCTGCAGCTGTCATCCTTCCAGTTGTTCAAAAGCAGCACAGGCTCCTTGTCACTCTGCTGCTGTGTAATGCTGCTGCCATGGAGGTAAGAATTTTGGTTGCAACCATTTTACATACTATGTAACGTGCATATGTACAATTGCAGAACAGAATATAGATATGTTCTGTTTGAACTGTTTGGAAAAATCTAATTCATCTATGAAGTTTTAGTGACTTAACCATGCATCAACACTTGGCTAGTCATGTTTTATATTGGGAGTGAAGAACAGTATTCCTAAATTTGCCCTTATTGGTTCTCTTTCTGCGTGTTGAACCATCTCATAGCTTGATTTCTTTATGATTATTTTAAGTGTGGGAAACTGATTACTTTACATAATGGAAACTAGAAACAAATATAACTTTATATGAAAATATGTTTATTAATTCCTTTTTCCAGTTGTCAAGCATGTGTATTAGTTTCTTGGCCATCAATGTTTTGTATCTACTGTTCCATAGCAATGGGAAAGTGGTGCACACATGATCGATTAAAGTTGTTATTGTAAATTTATTATCATTCGCATCACAAAAACTCTCTCTAGCTCTGTATGTGTCTGTATATGAATCATAAAGTTGTTATTAGTAGATAAACTGACTATTCCCTTCCGGCCTTTCCAGGCACTTCCTATATTTCTGGACAGGATGTTTCATCCCGTTGTTGCAGTTATATTGTCAGTGACATTTGTTCTTGCATTTGGAGAGGTACTAGTGTGATGTTCAAATATTACTTTGTTTCTCATCAAATTGTATGGTTAATGATTGATGTTTTATCCACAGGTTATACCACAAGCAATCTGTACTAGGTATGGTTTGGAAGTTGGTGCTAACTTTGTATGGCTTGTGCGCATCCTCATGGTCATATGCTATCCTATTGCTTACCCCATTGGGAAGGTATATCAACAAATTCACCTGAGTCAATTCAAAATTTCTACTGTTCTGCAGACCACTGAGCTTGAGCTCCTCTTCTGTTTTTGTCACCATTTTCTTGAGTTATATACCGCAGCTGATGAACTTGCTTACGGAGTGATATTTCATCTTACACTGTTCTTGAAGGTTCCGGTAAATGGCATGAGATATTTGGCCACATATTAGCTCTCATAGCTACAGTTTAAGTCTTATCATTATTAGTTTTCTTGCACTTAAGCAAATCATGAACCTTTTCATGAGTATATTACACCAACCCTTTTGAATTATTACCCACAGATTTTTAACTATTTTGACATGTGACATGAAACTACAACCATTTTTACGCTGGGTACCAAAGAAATACAAATTCCTCACTGCTACTTTTGACATTCAGTAGCTGTGAGAAGGTTGTAGTTCTTTGGTACCCAATGTCAAAATAATTGTAGTTTTACGATACATGTTAAAATACGCTTTAGTCCTTATTTAACTTCAATGATACATGAAGCCTTTATTTTATTAAATGATACATGAAACCTTTCTTTTAACTTGACTCTTGTCGTCATATTATAATCCTAGAGAAGTGCACATTAGTCCTCATTTTCTGTTTCTATAGAGATCAGTTGCATGTGAGATTTGTTTTTGCTACCATTTGCCAGTCTTGTGAAGGTCTAACATAGTAACAGGCTTGTGGACACTTTCTTTGGAAAGCAATATAGAATCAGGAAGGAGAAAGAGGCGTCCACACCAGCAAATCAATGTGCTGAGTTGTATTCAGCATTAGAGTAGGATTGGTTGGTTGCTGTTAAAGAAAGTCGAATTAGAGTATGAGTCGGTTAAGAGCTATAGATAGAATTAATCAAGATGTTGAGTTGATCAGGGAATGTAGTCCTGATCCGAGTAGCAGCTGTAATCGGAGGTCTGAGTGTATAATGCTGGCCAGTTTATGAAATAAAGCAAGCAGATTAAACCCAATATTCTCAGAGCCTCTGCAAGGAGGGTGAATTAGGTTTAGCCTGCTACCCTTTCTTCAACTAACGCCATATCAGGCTACTAAATATGTGTTCAGTAATTTGATAGATGTACTTTGTAGTAGGCATCGAGCTTTCTTTTTCTAAATGCCATCTGAGATGGACTACATTTACAACATATAAAAAATTTGAGTATGTTCATTTCCTTATACAATTAGAATTAGCAGTGGTGGGGCTTTGTGCAGTCCAAAGGGGGTCATGGCTTCACCAGGACTTCGTTAAAGCACTAAGCACCCTAGTGAAATTAGAATGACGTACTCTATAGAAGTGGCCCCTGCTTTTTTGTGTGCTCAAAGCTCTGCCATTAGTATGCTGTACTGGCAAGTGGCAACTCAATGCAGATTTTAACATTATGCAGGAGCCTGGTTGGAGATTGGAAGATTGAGGTTTTGTATTTTGATTTATTGCAGATCTTGTATGTACTTGAGTTTAGTTAAAAATTGACTTGATTTCATTTCATAT